>BQKN01000276.1:202396-228842 GCA_022839385.1 Asparagus kiusianus
ATATATATATTTGTTTTTTTCATGTCTCTATATGTTGTTTATTATGTTGTCTAAACTATATGTATATTTGAATTTTTGCTATTTTGTTTTGCTTACATATTCATCAAATATTTCTTTTGCTTTTGCTTTTATATGATTCATCTGTTATTCGTATTATGTTTTTATGTTTTGTGTTTTATCATGTTTATCATCTACTTACATATGAGCGCTTTATATATTTTTTAGATCCTTTTTGTCTTTTATCTTTTTTATGCTCTTCTTTTAATTATTTATATTGTTGAGTTGATATACTTTATCATATATTTTAGTGATTGACAATTGTTTGAATTATGTATTTATATTTCATATCATATTTTTTTGTATGTTATATATTCGTTATATTTTACCAATTCTGTGTTATTGATTATATTTTAACACCTTGATGTGTTGTCTGATGATAGTATATCAATAATATCATGTTGATATATGTTCCACACTTTTTGAATGATTTGTGTACTACGCATATGTATTCATATTATTATGATACATATATTTATATTTTCTATGTATTTCTTTTAAGATAATTGTCACGTTTTGCGTCTTGTGTGTATTAAATACTAGCATATTTTATGATTATGATACAGCTGCATATATTATGACATAAATTTTTATACACTACTAAGTGTTCTTTTATGTATTAATCTTGAATTACTTAATATCACCTTATACTAGCATACAAATAATTTTTTTTCATCCATATGAATGTTGAATCTCAGCTATCGCTCTTATATCTTATCTTACGTGGTTATTATTTTACATTCACCTTTGCATATGGATATAGTTCCATATCTCTATCCTTGGGTTTTTGTATATTACTTTTATTTTAATTCCGAGGACGGAATTTGTTTTAAGAGGGGTAGAATGTAATGATCGTGAATTTTGATACTAGTTAAAATAAATTTCTAAATCTTTAAATTATTTAATTATTATATTTAAAAGCGTATTTATATTTTTCTCTATTTTCTATAATTTTCTTCAATTTTAAAGTCAAATGTTATATTTATTTAAATTATTTTGATATTTATAAATTTATTTAGTATAGTAAAAATTTTTGGAATTAATCTATTATGTTATCGATACTATTACGTATTATTTTGAAGAATACGTTGTAATATTATTACTATTATGTATTATTTTGTGTATTATGTTATATTATTAATTACGTATTATTTGTGTAATTTGTTGTATTATTTCTACTATTACGTATCAACTGTTGTATTAGTACAACTGGTATGTTTTATCATGTAGAAAATTATCCTATAATTATTTGATTTTAAATATAAGTAATTATATTTTTATTAATTATTCTTGTTTAATTGTATAATTTCTTGTATTATTTCTACTATTGCGTATTATCGGTTGTAATACTACAATTGGTATGTTTTGATGTGTAGATAATTTTCACATAATTATTTAATTTATTTCATAATTATTATTACTTTTAATTATTTTTTAGAAACCCTAATTCTCTCCCCCTCTCTCTCTCTCTCTATATATATATATATATATTAATTGCTATCCTCTCCTTTTTCTTCTTCCTTAAAAAGCAAACACTCGCCGCCACCTTGCTCGCTACCCGAACCCATCACCGTCGGCCGCCCCTCCTCTAACCCGACAGCCGTGCCTCACTGAACCTGCTCGCCCACCACATGCCCCCATCTCACCGCTCCGCCTCTGACGAACGCCAACCCCGCTGACCCTCCCTCAGATCCGCCTGTAGCCCCTCGAGCCGCCAACATCCCCTTGTCACCGATGCAGCTCGACCCCATCTCTCTCTGCCAAAACAGCTGCCACGTTCAAACCACCTCCCTGCAGACCCAACAGCTCCTCGACAACCACCGCCTCGCCGTCCTTCACCCCACCACTGGCCTCCTCTCTCCCCACTTTGGCCATAACCCCGCCGAGCGCCCCCACACCTCCAGCCATCTCCTCAGACTTGACCCCCTTCTCTCTCTATCCCCTCTCTCCTCTCTCCTCAAAGCTGAGATCTTCCTCCTCTGAAACTCTCCGACTAGCCCCTCTCCGTCGTTGTCCGACGCCGAGCTCTTCCCTATGACCCCCTGTAGTCACCATTAGCATCTCCCCCTTCGCCGGCCGCTCGCCTCCGCCAGCGACGCCACCAATCCAACCTCAACCACTCAGTCGCTAGCCTTCAGCTGCCCTTCGACATCAACCTCCTTCTTCGCGTCACCGCCATCGCCCTCAACCCTTGCTCAGCCACCACTGCCCAGATCCGTCACCCTTCTGTGCCTACGCGCCGCACCAACAGTGTCGATTCGTTCGACGAACCTCGAGGCAAGATCTCTTTCTTAATGACTCGTCTTTACAATTTTTAGATTCGTTGTGAATTAATTAATTGTATAGATTAGCTTACGATATATTATTACATGTGTGGAATTGTTTGATGAATAATATTAAATAAATCATAATAATATGATAATTAGCATTTTTAGAATAATTATGATAAATTAAAGACTTTATTTCGGTAACGATATCTTTTAAAAAATTTATAATAATTATTTTGGAAACAGAATCATTTTTGATAATTATGATGATTTAAAGGAATTTATTTGCAAAAAGAATTATTTATTTTGAATTTTGAGTAATTTATGATTTTGTGTGGGTAGTTGTAGACTATGACATTTTATGTGCAAAACAATCATGGTTTTCGATTTTATTTTTTTAATCGTAGTCATATTGGATATTATTTAGCTGCAGATAATTTTTATGAGTAGTTTTGAGATTCGGATATCAAGATATTGATAAAACCGGACAATATGCATGTTTTTACTGATTCATGATTACATTTCATGTTTTGTGAATATTTAATGTATTTGACATGTCTGCTTTTATTATTTCTTATTGTGATTGAGAACGCTAGTAGTTCATGGTTTAGTGACCTCTTGCGTCATAAACAGACCTAGTGACATGTGTGGGGTGTGTTGACTGAGTTTAGGTGGTGAACCAGAGATATTGTGGATTTTGATTATTGACTTAGAAAGAATGAGAAGAGTTTGGTTGGGAAAGTTTTGGTTCGCATGATCGAATGTGATGGTTGACTTATCTTCCAGACTCGCACCAGAGACCTGTTTCATCCTGGGGTTGGTTTGTTGGACCAAGTGATCTGTTTCGTCACTTGGATCCGTGACTTGTTTCGTCACATGATCTTTTTCTGAGTTCGGACCAGGCTAAGATTGGATTGCATGTAGTCCTCTAGCCACCTGTTTCGCGGGATTGGTTGTGCATAGGGGATGGTGAATAGTCAGCCTTCCGGTAATGCGAACTTAGACCTATTTGAGAGGTCAACCAGTGAGTTTTAGGATGGTTAGTATTCGACCCTGTTACCGTATGTAGTTAGCCTTATGATTTTCATGTTTTAGTAGTGTCTTCGCATGTTGATTTTGTTAGATTTCTAGTTGCACGTCCTTTTGTCATTTCTGTAATCGTATCATTTTCTGCTTGGGTTTTTGTTCGCTCTATTTGTTATGTGAGATCTTGCCGTGTGCCATACACGCTGACATACACCTGTTTTCTTTGATGTACGTCAGACTTAGAGGAAGAACAGATCCAGCTTGGAGACAAGCCTGAGCTAGAGTATTCTTAACATGAGTGCCTAGAGGATGGAGCAGAAGAAGAAACCGAAGCTTAGTTATTCTTTCAGTTTATTTTTGTAGTATTTTTATTTCCTTTTGATCAGTGTATTTTCTTATTTCTTCAGTATTCATTTATTCAAATATGTATAAGGGTATGTTGACCCGAATATTATGTCTTGGATGATATTCATTTGTAATATGTATTATTTTATTCTGTGTTGTTCATTATATTCTTGCTAACTATGATCAGGGACCTGTGACTTCACATTGCATTTATATCTTGATGCTTAGCGTATTAGGTTGAGGAGAAATGTTTATTTTTATTTATTCTCCTTATCTTAATATGTCGCGGGCTTGTTCATGTTTCGATTCCCGGGTATTTTGGAAAGAAGGGCGTAACATACCTCCTTTTCCCGAGGATCTATCCACCTTTAATATCCACCACAAGGAGAACCCAAGCATGTCATATTTGGGGGTGCCACACTTTTGAGAGTGAGGTCCTTTGGTCGTCTTGGGAGTCAAAGACTTAGGTAGTGGGACCACTATGAGCGGAGATGGTTCGTCATCCCCTGTGGTTGACTCTATCAAAAAGTTGGCTAAGGCTACGACTTTGGCCTTTATGGTCAATCTAGGCTCAAATTGTACATCATCTTCACTGATTTCAACTGACTAATTGATCATTCTCTCTGAGGTGGTAGGACTGCCAAGTGCTTTCTTTATGGGAAAATTCATCCGCACTAGTATGGTATGTGCTTGAAAGTAGAGGTGGAGCCTCATGGCTATAATTATAAGAGTGAAGGAGGCCTTCTCGATGAGAATATAGTTGAGTTCAGCTACTTTCAGGATTTGACTGACATAGTATATCGACCTCTAGGCATTGTTTTCTTTTTGGATTAGGATAGAGCTTGCTACTTCTTAGGAGATGACCAAGTTGAGATACAAGGTCTCTACTTCTCTAGGTCGGCTTAGCAGTAGCTTAATGCTCAAGTATCTTTTGAGGTTATTAAAGGCCTCACTCCAAATAGCTATCTAGCCAGTGTCTTCCTTCAGCTACTTGCTTTCTCTTAAAGTTTTGAAGAATGAGGGACTTTTCTCAGAAGATTTTGGAAGGAAGCGACCCAACGCTGCTATCTCGCTGTTTAGCTTCTAAACGTACGTCCTTTAAGTTGTGAGGCTCGAACATATTCTCTATGGTAGTTATCTTTTTTAGGGTTGATTTCAATGCCCCATGGGTAATCATGAACCCCAGGAATTTGCCTGACTACACGTTGAAAGCATATTTGGCTGGGTTGAGCTTCATGCGGTAGTGTTAGAGGACCAAGAAGGTTTCTTCAAGATCTGACACGTGGGATGATGCCTGCTTTGACTTCACAAAGATGTCATCCATATACGCCTCCACATTGCGGCCGGTCTAGTGCTTGAATATATTGTTGACCAACCTCTGATAGGTAGTCACTGTATTCTTCAGACCAAAGGGCATCACCTTGTAACATTAGGTTCCTTGGTCTATAATGAATGAGGTTTTCTCCTAATCATGCTCCACTATTATGATATGATTGTATCCAATAAAGCCATCCATAAAACTAAGCAGTTCATGGCTTAAGCTCTCGTCTACCAGTTGGTCGGTCCTTAGAAGGGGGTAGCAGTCCTTTGGGAAAGCCTTGTTCAAGTCAGTAAAGTTCATACACATCCTCCACTTGCTAAGGGACTTCTTGACTAGCACTACACGATAGCCATTTTAGGTATTTCACTTCCCTGATGAAGCTAGCTCTTAGTAGTTAGTCAACTTCATCCACGACCACCTTCTACTTCTCGGGGCGGAGGTGTCTCTTTTTTTATCAAACGGGCTTGTTATGTTGATGGACCGATGGCTCATGACTCACTACTTCGAGGGGAATTCCCAACATGCCTTCGGGTCCCTATGCAAACACATCTATATTCTCATGCAAGAACACAATCACAGCTCCATATGGAGGCTCAACGAGGCCTCAACCTGATCTTGACCTTCCCTGATCCTACTACAACAAACAGGTCTTTTAGCGACCAACTTTTTTGCGAGAAAATTATTTTCCTCAACAAATATCACTTTCGACGAGAAAAATATTATTTCCTCGGTAAATATCAATAGGTCTTCTATGAGGAATATATTTTCCTCACAGTAGACCACCTTCTACGATGAAAATTTTAGTTCCTCACTAATGATGAACATGATTTGGTCTCCTAACTAGTTATTTTATTAGTGAGGAAATATGAGATTTTGGTGATGAACTTTTTTATCGCTAAATGCACATTTAACGAGGAAATAATCATTTCATCGTTGTTCTTTTGGTGGAAAATAGAGGAAAACCCGTCAAATGTAACAACGGTAAAGTATGATTTCCTCACTAAAGATCCATAATATGCGAGGAACCGTTTCCTCATCAAAAGAATCAATTAGTGAGGAAATAATAGTTTCCTCATTATTAGTTTGGCGGGAAAAAACCCACCAATTTCAATGGTGACAAATTTATGGCTCCTCGCTAAAATTTTTGTTTTTATGAGGAATCATTTCCTCGTTAAAAAGAACCTATTAGCGAGGAAATTATAGTTTTCTCACTATTAATTTGGTGAAAAAATTTGCAACACCTGCCAAATTCATTAGCGACAAATTAAAGGTTTCATTGCTAAATTTTTTATTTTACGAGAAACTATTTCCTCGTTAAAAAAACTAATTAGCGAGGAAATAATAGTTTCCTAATTATTAGTCTGGTGAAAAAATGTGCAAAACCCGCCAATTTCAATAGCAACAAATATAAAACTTCCTCGCTAAAAGTTTTTTTTACAAGGAACCGTTTTGTCTTCAAAAAGAACCTATTAGCGAGGAAATTATAGTTTCCTTATTATTAATTTAGCGAAAAAATATGCAACACCCGCCAAATTCATTAACGACAAAGTGAAGGTTTCCTCACTAATTTTATTTTTTATTTTACGAGGAATCCTTTAATCGTTAAAAGAATCAATTAGCAAGGAAATAATATTTCCTCATTATTAGTTTGGCAAAAAAATATGCAAAACCCGCCAAATTCAATGGCGAAAAGTTAAAGGCTTTCTCACTAAAAGATTTTGTTTTGTGAGAAATCATTTCCTTGTTAAAAAACCAATCAGCGAGGAAATAATAATATCCTCATTATTCGATGGTAAAAATTTTGGTGGAAATTTTGTGTGGAAATCCTGTATGGTGACAAGTTGTTTAATCTTTTGTTGCTAGTATATCATGTTTTTGCATGGTTCAACAGTCTTGGATATGCCTCTGAGCCTCATAGTTCAAGCTAAGAGATTCTTTTGCACCAAGCAACACTGCAATTGTATATTATAGTAAATATTGAAGGGATGATATCTACATGTTGTGTTTTTAAATCGGAAAATATCCACAAAATTTTATCAGCATAAGCAACCTCCTATTGGTGGCAAAAGGAACTACACTTGTTACTGACTGACCATATTATTGGCATTATTCAAATAGTATATTGTATTTTGAAATGGCCATTATTAAGTATAGTTTGAGTTAAGATCCACTTTTTTTAGCAATATACATGATCAATTGTTACCATGGTTAACAACAAAAGATAATTATGGGCAGTGTAAGAGATGATGTTGTGATTCAGTTTCATTTTTTTTCTATGTTTCAATGTATTTTTCTTCTTAGCATTAGTAGAAAATTAAAAAAACTAAACAGAATAGCTTAGATGGAATATAATTCCATCTAGTTTAACACAACCTAGACGGGAATTTTCCGTCTAGAGTGACAACATGGACGGAATGGGTCCGATATTTTGGTTTTGAGATTGAGTGCCACAGTATCCCCCCTAAATTTTCATTTCACCGCTCTTTAAAAACCTAAAAGCTATTCAGATCCCTAATTCTCATCCTCCTCCTCTCAAACTCACGCTCCTCCCCTCTCACCTCCTTCTCTGTGACCAGGCCCAGTCGCCGCCCGAGCCCACTGTCCCCCTCGGCCTCCCTCCTCCACTACTGGTCCCACCAAGCACCCGCATTCTTCGCCTCCCTCTCCCCCTTGACTCCACCACCTTCTCCTCCCTTACCCCCTCCAACCTTACCTTTTTGAGCAAAACCCTAACAGAACCACCAGTTATACAAAAGAACCCCAAAATTGATTTCTCGCAGCTCGATTTCAAATCTCACGCTTCGCCTCGAAGAGAATGGCGGTGCCAGAATCGGTAGTGGATTCAATAAAAAAACCCTAGATTGCATCGACGATCTCCAAACGAATCTCCTCAACTTCTTGTCAGCGGCAGAGCCCGGAGTCCTCGATGAGGTGCCGTCGCTCCAGTAGGCACGTGCTTTCCTCGTGCTCGCCCAGTTTGCTTCCTCTCTGTTGGCAGGTATAAAACCCTAACCCTAGCTCATTGATTCTTTTGCTTTCATAAGAAAATTCTTTTTTTCTTTTTCCTTTGAGCAGTGTGATTGAGGTGTAGTGGAATTCGACCAGATGATCATCCTATCAAGACTGAGATTGTAAGAATTTATCTCGATTTTATTGTCCAATATTTTTGTGGGGGTAGTTGTTTTCTCTTAAGAGATTGATAATTAAGCATGTGGGTTTAAATCGTAGGAGAGATTGAGCTTTTGTGAGGGGAAATTGGAGTAATTTGGTAATTGGAACAAAGGTATTCTACTTTTGATGTTAATTTTGCTCATTTTATTATGTTCTTTGCTCTTAGTGGTTGGTTTTGTTTGCTATACGATGTGTGGCAGATAGTTTTGAAATCTTTTCCTATTGTCTGAAACTATCATAATGTTTCCGAGCTTAAATGTGACATCAAATGCTGGGAACTAGTGATAATCAATTTTAAACTTGTTTAGTATATATTTAATATTCATTATGAAGACATTGTTGACATGATGTTGTGCTTGCTGAACAACCGATAGCTGACATGATTCTAAATATGAAGTATTTGAAATGGATTCGGAGGAATGCTTGCAAGCTTCTAGGCAAAGGTTATGAAAGAGAACAAAGTACTAGCTATCAACCTTGAGTGAGTAAAGGCACAAGGGGGCTTGAATGTTAATCACCATGGGCTTATCCTAATCATTCTATTTTCTACACCTCCTTTGGATAGATTCGATCTCAGAATATTAATCCGGAATCTTTGTAGTTCTTCTATCAAAATATTTGATTGTTCTAGTTGAATTATTCTTTTGTTTTGGATTGTTTAAATATGAATCACAAAGTGACCATGGGAATGTTGTTACATGGTATCATTTTTCTATTTGGTGATTTTCCATGCTAATTCGACTGCTTGAAAATTTATTGTGACTGGACATTACATAACTATGGGTTGCTGTTGGATCTTTTTTCCTTCTTCATACTAGACATTATTGGTATTGGTACAATATGGTTGTGAACAGATGATTAGCTTTTCTTCAATTGGAAGTTAAGGGCTTGAAGTTGGTATTAGAGTTTTTTGAATTGCATAGTTCATTACAGTAGAGAATAAGAGTTTTCTCTGGCAAACTTTGTTTTCTTTACAGTCTGAAAATGTTCTATCCGAATCATTAAGGAGACTGCAATTGATGGAGCTCTCAATAGAAACCCTTAATGTATGATTCCATTTTTTCCTTATTAACTTTTAAAGTCTTATATTTCTCGACTTGTGCTATTATCGATTTCTTATTGGATTATTACCTTTGAACCTTAGGCTACAAAAATTGGGAAGTCCATGAATGCTATGTACAAGCACAAATCAAAATCAATCCGGCAACTTGCCCAGACCCTCGTCAAGTGAGTTTCATAATGTCTCGCACAAAATAATTAGAAACTTTTAGACTTGCTATGAATAGAGGGTATAATTTCTATTTTTAATTGGTGGTTTAAGTATTATTCAAATTACTTGGACTGTAATTTATTGTGTAGTTGAAAAAGATAGCTGCTGGACTCGTACATACTTGACATAGACTTACAGATTCCTTTCGTCTTCTTTTTACATTTTGCGTTGTGGCTTCATTTCCTCTATCAGTTTTTACCAATAGTTTCCTAGTAAAATGCTCAACTTGAGTATGATCAAATTTCTTTTTCCTCTATTAGTTTTTACCAACAGTTTCCTAGTATAAATAGTGGTTCTCATACGTATGATGTAATTATGAGAAAGGTATGCTCAATCGAACATCAAAGTGAACGAACTGACACGAGTCTTATGAACTAGTAATACAAGTCAACTTGAATTTGTAAAATAGGGCGGGTATCATGAATAATTTGAGATCTTAGAATAAGATTTTTAAACTCAAAGCAAATAAGCATATATTCATTCAGATAGGTTCATAGGTTGAACTTGAAAGTGTTTCTACTTAGTAACCTAGATCAATTTTTCTACTGTACTTTATGTATTATATCATCTGTAAAGTATTTAAGCTGACATTTTTATGTTTCCTTCCATCCACCAGTAATTATAAGTGACAGATTGAATAGCAAAGAGCAAAGAACATGTGTCTACTAAATAGGTATGTAAGTATATATAGATGGAGTTTGTCAAAAATTTTGCTCGATATTAACAGGTCAAGCTTGAGTATGGACTCATATCCTATAACTATAAGTCACACTGAATTGATCTCAGGTTTATTTCACCTGTATCTTCTAAATATCAAAATTTCTTCTGACATATTTCAAACATTGATGAACTCTTATATTTTCACTATATTGTCTAAGCTTTTCGGGTGCAAATTTGATTTTATTTTTGCCATAGGAATTCACTAAATTGAACCATTATGCATTTACTTTTGGTACTTGGAATTTCTACTTCGATATTAACTAAGATAAGCCATTTGAGATCATGTTTTAAACTAGACTAGAATGTTGATCTTAATTCTTGATCTCTTACTTTAATGCTTGGTTTTCTAAAATTCCCAATGAGTTCTGTTATGCTGCTTCTTGATACAGATTTACTAAAGATTTCACTCAATAGGAATGGGACCTATTCCTTGGGTTCTGATGTCAGAGGTACTACCAGCACAAAATCCTCAAATTTCCCTCCAATTGTATTTATTTTTCTTTCCCAAGGCTAAAGTTCAAGACCTATTCCAGAGCGGATACATCCCTTCAGTTATTGTAGGAAACCTTTCTAATGCTATTTCTTACTGAATGTAGTTGATCAGTATTTATCATATATTTTTATGAAAAGAAAAGTATTTATGGAAGGATTTTCCATGCACAGGTAGCATTCGGCTTAATGATGCTTCAACAAATTGTCGGAGTAAATGCAATTGGATTCTGTAAATTATGTAAAGTTCATCAAGTTATGTAAACAATTGTATTTTTTATTATCTATGTAAATAATTTATATATCTCTCTAGTATTTTGGTGAATGCATTATTTGAATATAATTATATTTGATATTGAAATATAATTAGATTGTATTGTATATGAATATGATTTGGTATTGTGCAATATTGTATACATGCGATATTATATAGCATGCAACGTAGATTCTGCAAAAAAATAAAAATATTGTAGCATTGTTATAGACCATATAACCTATATCGATAAATGTAAATTTACTCATAATTGAATTTCTTTGGCGAGGAATATGTGGTACAACCTACAACGGCAAATTCAAATTTCCTCGCCTTTGAGTCCCTTTACTAAGGAATTGTTTCCATGAGAAAAAGATACATATAATGAAGAAAATCAATTTCCTCGTTAAAGATTTACCTTTGGTGAGGAACAGTTTCCTCACTGAAAGATACTTACAACGACGAAAATAGTTTCTTTAGAACTTTTATTATATAAATTAAATATTATTCACGTATCATTGTCAAGGAAACTGTAGTTTAGCGATGAAAAAGGTGTGAGATTAGGTGAGGAAAAATATCGAGGCTAAAGAGTAACAACGAGAAAAGAATATATTCATCGCAAAAAGGATTTCGCGAGAAATTATAATATTCCTCGTAGAAACTTTTCTTGACCACGCTTCCAGGAGGAAATGGTGACCAAACTTTTTTCCTCGCCAACACACTACGACGAGGAAATCTTGACTTTCAACGACAAACTTGTTCCTCACGGATTAGCTTTTCTGTTGTAGTGTCCATCTAGTTTGATTGACACTTCTTGTAGTTCTTCCACAAGAGTCGTCCGCTCCCGTTCCAGCACTTTCTCCATCTGAAGACGTGTCTTCTCAATTGACAGGGTCTCCAATACTCGTTTCCCTTTCATTACTCCTAATGTATCTAGTGGTAAGTGGACTGGACTACTTACAGGCTATTCAGGGAAGTTATTCCAAGAATAACGTTATAGGTGGACTTGAAGTTCATATAGGAGATGTAAAAGTCGGGTATCGATGCGAGATTTGTATTGATAAAAAAGGCTTATTACAAATCAATGAAATCCAAGTTTTACAACAGAACAGAAGCAGAGAGAAGGCTCTCCTTATTTAACGTGGGTTCTTTGGTAGCGGTAGGATGTCTCCCTCGCTACTCGTATCGAGTTTGCTTCCCTTAGACGATCCGATCAAAGTTACGGTGGAGCTTCAGTATGTAGTAGAAGCTCCGGGGTGATTGAGTTCGATAAATACCTGAGCTTGATCAATATCAAGGTTGAATGCTTGGATAAGGCTAACATGCAAGAGTTTGTAAAGAATCGAGAGTCTCAAATTTGATAAGGCAGATTGAGTCTACTTCAACAATCCAAGCAAAGATCTAAGAGATTTTTACCATGCAAGCTAATAAAAGAGCCACTCCTTGAAGAGCCTTAAACTTCCTCCAGGACTTTCTCTTCTGAGCTCTTGAACCTTTCCAGCCCCTTTCCAGAATCTCCTCCTATGTTGGCAAAGAGGTCCTATAAATAGGCAAGGGATGACATGGGTCATCCCTTGATTTATGGCATGTGACCACTAATAGGAGTAAGGAGTAGCATACTCCTCCTATAGCTATGGGATGTGATCACTATAGGGGTGATGGGAGCCACACCTCATTACCCAGGACGTGGGAAGTAGGAAGGTCCCCTCCCACAATCAAGCAGCCACTTGCACTGTTCAGGAAAGACTGACAGGCTTGTAAGCGAGCTTGAGAGCTGCTTGAACATTCAAGCAAGCTTACAGGCAAGCTTGGTGAATAGGCGGGGTCGGCTGGCAGGCCCCTCGAGCATGTGAGCGGATGTTCGTTGGCAAGCTGGGTTCGTGCAGGTGAACTTACTGCAGGCGAGCTTAACTCGTGCGGGCAAGAAAGCTATTCAAGTGAGATCGAGCTCATGCTTGAGGGCTCGATAATTAGGAGAGCCTGACTCGTGCTGGCGAGTCAAGCAAACAGGCAAGATCGGCGAGGTTTAGCATGCATAGGTGAGCCAAACAAACATGCGAGCTCTGTGTGTTAGTGAGTTTTGGCTTTCAGGCGAGATCTGCTTGGCCACTTAAATGCAGGCGAGCTCTACTTAGCCTCTTGAATGCAAGCGAGCTTGACTTGTACTTATAAGTCAAGCAAACAGGCAGGCTCTGCTTGCTTTGAGCCTACAAGCAAACTCAAATAGGTGTGGTTTGAGCTCTCTTGTGTTAAAGGCAATTTTTATTGCCTACAGTTCATTACTAAGAACTGTATTTGAGCAGTGGATTGACGAGAGTACTCACTAACCATTAAGGGAAGAGTGATCATCTCTTTTGGTAGGAGCGAATGTCCTATGAATCCGATGAAGGGACCTCTTCAAGACTGCAGCTTGGATTTGTCAATACTCATCTAGTTGAAGGAATTAGTGAACAGGATATCGGTGGAGCTCCTAATGTTGATTAAGTTCTTCTTGACCCGAAAGCCTTTGATCTCAGCAAATATGATGAGAGGGCTATCATGCGGCATCTCGATAACTTTAAGGTTAGCATTGTTGAAGCAGATGGGCTGATCTATCCTTAGCATTCTCTTACATAAGTTGACATCCAACGCTCGTCTGGCATACTTTTCCAAGCATTACCAAACATTCCTCCCGCTACTGGGCCATAACTGATAGTGTTGATGATGCGCCGACTATATGTCTCAGCCAGCTACTTGTCTTACAAGTTGGAGATGAGGCGATTCGGATTGAGATCTCCTATCAGACTTCCTTGAAGTGGGTCCTCTCTTGTTCTGCTGAGAGATGAGTCTCTTCAAGAATCCTTTTTCGTATTAAGTCCTCAATATCTCTCTAGAGGACTAAGATTTAGGGTCCGACTTCATGCAGGGAGGAGTGGAATTCAAACATCCTTTTTTTTGGACCATGTAAAGGGCTTGTGTGAGAAAGGTGTTGAGGGCAATGAGGATCAGCTTCTTGGCAACTTCTCTCCTCTGGTCTCTCCTGTCAGTCCTGCTTGGCCTGGAGTTAGTTCTGGAGGGATTCTTCTCTGTCTTCTCCTTAAGAGAAGACTCAGCCCCCCACGATGGGTGTTGTCGTCGCTGCTGCTTTCGCTGCTTTTGTTTCTCTGGTCACCTTCTTATGGGTTTGGGCTTCTTGTGCATCCATGTATCCTCATGCTCTGGCCACTAATTGTTCATAGTCGGTGACTCGATCAACAATAAGCGAATCGGCCAACTTGTTGTTCTGCAGACCTGTCGAGATTGCGGTCATGGCAACCATGTTGCTAGGATCATCGACTTTTAGCCTCTTAGCATGGAGCCTCTTGAAGTAGTTCTTAAGGTTTCCCCCAGGCTCTTTTCTCATCAGAACAATACATGGGAGGGTTTCTTCTACCTGGAGTCGACCAAAAAGTGTTGCATGAACTTTTGGCTGAATTGCTCGAAGCTGTTGATGGATTTCTTGTCCAATGAGTTCCACTACATCTTGGCACTTCTCATCAAGGTTTTGGGGAAAGCTCCGTAGATAATTGGCTTTGACACATGCTGCATGTTCATTAGAGCACAGAAATTATGTGCATGCTCTATTAGATCTCCCTCGATAAGAGGCATCTTGAGTTTTGTATAGGGGTGTTCATTATCTAGCCAGTGACTGGAGTGTTCCCTCCGATGGCCTTAGAGATAGTATTGCACGTCTGGTCATAACCATACGCTAGATTGATGGTAGAAGGACCCAAAGTAGCATAAGAGTATCTAGGGCCGCTTGAAGTCATCCACACGGTCTGCTCATGGCCGCCAAGGCCATAGATAGGGCTCTCCCCTATTGCCTGGATGTATGACTGTGTCTGTCAGGGCGGAATAGCAAAGCGGGCTTGTTGACGAGGCAGAGGAGGGGTGTGCTCAATGTAGTCATCATGTAGTCGCTGGTCAGTCTAACCTACATGAGGGGGAAGAGGAGGAGTGAACGATGGAGAGGGCTACTGAGGGGGAATCCGACTGAGGAGCTCGTTCACGAATGAAGTGAACTACAATTGAAGAGATTGGGGAATCCGACTGAGGAGCTCGTTCATGAATGAAGTGAACTACAATTGAAGAGTTAGAGGATTAGCTAGGGTGATCAGAATTAGC
This sequence comes from Asparagus kiusianus, assembly GCA_022839385.1. NCBI lineage: Eukaryota > Viridiplantae > Streptophyta > Magnoliopsida > Asparagales > Asparagaceae > Asparagus > Asparagus kiusianus. The sequence continues at coordinate 217,459 of BQKN01000276.1, forward strand.
CATCTATGAGAAGAAGAAAAAGAGGGCCCTATGGTAGGTGTCAAATTGTTGATGTCAGTTATCTAACATGAATTTATATGTGGATTAAGAAGGTTAGGTTCCTCAATCTCCTTCAAATAGCTGGTTCTTGAACAGTAATTCCTATCCTACACATGAAGAACATGCAACAGCTTAGACTTAGGATCTGTAGTGGTTCTTCCATGATTAAGTTAGCAGAGCGCTTGAGCAAGAAAGAAGGAGAGTTAAGTATTCAGTTTTTTAGCAAGAGATTGCTTACCCTCAGCAATGGATAGTAGTGTCCTTTTATAGGAGATCCGAGGGGTTAGATGAGTAACTTTGACAGAGTCAAGCTGGTCACTCAGTAATCATCTACTTTACAACTGTGGGCCAAAGAGGGGAACAAGTCATCTAGGCATTTAATGTGAGGGTGACAGGTTGTGCATAGTACTGACGAGGTTCGATGAGACTTAAAGATTTTTAGGGCTAGAGAAATGATGATCCTGATCATACATTTGATGTGATAGCAATCGACTGTCGGCTAGGGGCCCGAGGACACACTGCCTTCCGACTCGGCACTCTAGAGATTAAAAAAATACCACCTTTCTACTCAGTCTCAAAGGTTGTCAACCTGGAAGCGTTGAGTGCTGAAGCAAAGTAGGGTCAACATGGGTGGTAGGCCAAGTGAGGATACCTCTTGTCTCGATCTTGCGAGTAGGCCGATAAGTATCACCTTTTTAGTAGGTCTTGAAATTTATTGATCCGAAAGGAGTGCTAAAGTCGTTCAAGTAATCCTTTTGAAAGTATGGCAGATTAGGTACCTAGTTAAAATAGGACACGTGTCGGCTTCTCATTAGGGATTGACTCTTAGCCATTTGCATGATTGTTTGCATGAAAAATTATAAGAAAATTAAGAAATAAATTTCTATTAATCTTCCTAACTGACTTAGGAAAAGAATGAATACAATCTCTCAAAGCAATTTCTCTCTAACTGACTTAGAAAAAATTGTAATTTTTTTATCAGTTTTCTGATTTAAAAAAGAGAGAAAGATAAACGGTGATCATTCCCTTTATTTAATACTGGGTTCTTCCTGGTGGCGATGAGAGTTTGATTCTTGTATCCCGTTAACAATCCGAATGCCTCGCTTTGTAGAACTTTGTCTACTCTTCTTGACTTAACGTCAGGAAGAACTTGCCAGGCAAGTTTAGAACTCTAAACGAGTTTAAGAACTCTACGAAAGAGTTAATTTCAAAAAGGAAATTTAATCCTTTTTAGACCGAAATAACCTAAACAACTGATCTCAAAGTTCTTCAACAAAAAATGGTTAAAAAAGCCAAGCCAAATGATCTCAAAGGTTCCAACCAAAAGCCAACCAAATGATCCAAAAGGATTTGTATTCAGCTAAATTCTCAGCTATTTATAGAGATCTAAGGGTGTAACTAACCCCATAAATCTCTCCATAATGGGGGCTTAATGGCCCCATTATGTGAAAATGGTTTTGAACTATACAAATTGCTATTAAAATGGTCAAACGTGAGATTCATGTTCTAGAGAGAGTCTCACGTTCAGCTTTGTGAAACGTAGAGGTGAACCTCACGTTTTGGAGTTACAACACGGAAGTGACCCTCGTGTTTTGGAGTTAGAACTTGGGGGTGACCCTCCCATTTTGGAGTTAAAATGCGGGGGCGACCCTCGCATTTTGGAGTTGGAACGTGGGGGTGGACCATCGCGTTTTGGAGTTGGAACACGGGGGTGGACCCTCATGTTTTGCTTTGAAGAGATTGTTAATTATAATCTCTTTTCAAGTTTTGCAAAGATCATCATTTTATAATCTTTGCATTTGGTTTTTTGAAGTATTAGAGTCATCAAATTGTAACTCTCGCCTGTTGTCATGAAAATCGTCATATTGTAACTTTCATCATCAGCGCTTTGTGAGGATCAGCTATCTGTAGTAATTTTTTTACTTTCAAAAATTACTACAGATAGTTGATCCTCATAAATCGTTAACGATAAAAATTAAAATCTGACGACTTTCACCACAACAGACGAGAGTAACAATTTGACGACTCTCATACTTCAAAAAGATAAATGTAAAGATTACAAAATGACGATCTTTGCAGAACTTGAAAAAGAGATTAAAATTAACAATCTCTTCAAAGAAAAATGCGGGGGTCCACCCCTGTGTTCCAACTCCAAAACGTGAGGGTCCACCCTCGTGTTCTAACTACAGAATGTGAGGGCCACCCCCATGTTCCAATTCCAAAACGCGAGTGTCATCCCCGCGTTCCAACTCCAAAACGTGAGAGTCACCCTCGCGTTCCAATTCCAAACCTATGTTCTAACTCCAAAACGCAAGGGTCACCCCCACGTTCTAATTCTAATATGCGAGGGTCACCCTTGTGTTCCAACTCCAAAACGCAAGGGTCATCCCCACATTTTAACTCCAAAATGCGAGGGTCACCCCCGTGTTCTAACTCCAAAATGTGAGGTTCACCTTCGCGTTTCACAAAGCTAAATGTGATGCTCGCTCTAGAATGTGAATCTCACGTTTGATCGTTTCAATTGACAATTTGAATGGTTCAAAATCATTTTCCACATAATGGGGCCATTAAGCCCCTATTATGGAGAGATTTATGGGGTCAGTTACACTCCTAGATCTTTATAAATAGCTGAGAATTTAGCTGAATATAGATCCTTTTTGGATCATTTAGGTTTTCTTTGGTTGGAGCTTTTGAGATCATTTAGCTTGGCTTTTTTAACCACTTTCGGTTGAAGAACATTAAGATCGGCTGTTTAGCTTATTTCAGTTGAAAGAGGATTAAATTTTCTTTATGAAATTAACTCTTTTGTAGAGTTCTTAAACTCGTTTAGAGTTTCAAACTTGCCTGGCAAGTTATTATCGACGTTAAGTCAAGAAGAGTAGACAAAGTTTCACGAAGCAAGGCGTTCGGATCATCAACGAAATACAAGAATCAAACTCCCATCGCACCAAGAAGAACCCAGTATTAAACAAAGGTAAGGATCTCCGTTCATCTTTTTTACTTTTGTAAATCGGGAAACCGATAACAAAATTGAAATTTTCTTTTTCTAAGTCAATTAGAGAGAGATTACTTTTAGGGATTGTATTTATTCTTTTCCTAAGTCAGCTACAGAGATTAATACAAATTTATTTCTTAGTTTTCTTGTAATTTTCCTATAAACAAAAGATGACAACTCGGCTATGGAACAACTTTTTCACCGATGAAGAAGTGGTGGCGCAATCTGACACCAAACTCGTGGGAACCACTGTCGAAACTCTGGCTATTGTGTTCGACCAAGTCAAGTATGAAGAGTTTCTCTCCTCCAGATCCCTTAGCCCTAAGACTATGCGCAAGATTCATAAAGTCTCCAAGGAGACTAAGGTTCCTCCTACTATTGACTCACCAAAGGAGCGTCTCTCATTTGGATCATATTATTCATACAGTCCTCCTCAGAGAGAGAAGACCTGGTTTCAACTGAACTCGTCAACCGAGTTAGAAACCCTACACCCGTGCCTAAACAAAAGGTATCATATCACAAGAAGCCTGTTGCTAAGACTAACCTGATCAATAAAGATGGTGACATCACTACAAAAGCCTCAAATCAGACGAAGAAGAATACTGCTTAACGAAGGAGAAGATCCCTACGATGAGCATGGCTTAGAGAAAGCCGATCAAGCAACCAACGCGAACTTCACATTTATGAGCCTCAACGCGACCCTGAGCTTCGTATTTCTACTCTAGAACACGAGCCTTGCATTTATGTGTCCAAACATGAGCCTTGCAAAGCAAGACTGAACACGACCCTCAGCGTCGCGTTCTACAACTAAAATGCGGACCTCAAGTTCGTGTTGAACTTGAACCTCAGCTTTGCGTTACTCAATCAGAACACGTCCCTCGTGTTTCAATCACAGAACGCGACCCTCGCATTTTAATCACACAACACGACCCTCGTGTTGCTCAGCCTGAATGCGAGTTTTAACTCCGCGTTCCACAACTAGAACACGGAGGTCAATTCCGCATTAAACATGAGCATTAGCTCCGGTATCTCAATTAAAACATGACCCTCATGTTTTAATTGTTTAACGCAAACTTCACATTCCAAGTACCAAAGGCAACCCTCGTGTTTCTAATACTAAGCGTAATGTGATCCGTCATGTTCAAAAAGACGAACAGGGATTCAAGATCCATGTTCACCAGGAATCAGCCCCGTCCAATCGTAGAGTGGGGATTCCAGTTCAAACCTCACGATTAGTGAGTAACTCTTCTCGAGTTTCTGTAACAAATTTGAGAAAGTTCATATTAGGAGAAAGACCGAAACAATAAATTGCTCGTTCATGACAATGTAAACGATTGATTTCTACGGTCCTCTTATGATGCCAATGATGTGCACCAGTAACTAGGCCACCGGTATTCGACCGACTGGCAAACATTGCCTTGCGCAACAAGCAACGACGTTCCCACAAGAAGACGACTTCCGAAGAAGAGTTCTTTGGAGTCACTCCTAACATAGTGAGTATAGGGAGATCATCAATCCCTAGTGCAGATAAGTTAGAGATGGATCGGTCCCCTGGCTTGAAAGAGATCCTAAGTGAGTCTGATGAAATCTATCAACACACTCGAACTCGAAAGGGAGTCATCCCTCCTGTCAACCATTGGTAGTTGGATAAAAAAATTGAGTCTGATGATAAACACTTAGCCATCACAGAATCTTAATCCTCTAGCTCTTTCGTAGAACACGAGAGCTCTGTTTATATGGCAGGACACCCTGATGATCTTGTGAAAAGACTTGATGAGCAGAATGATCAAGCCTTAATAAGAGACTATCGATGAACTCCAGATCCTGATGGCTCAAATTGTCGCAGACAGAACCAAATACCAGAAGACAAATTCGCCGCCCAGGAAAGAATCTTCTCGAAGAGGAATATCATCTTCATCCTGATCCTTTACATCAAAGGGGAAGGAAAAAGTGGTTGAGAGTGTGACTTCTGATCAAGAAGCCCACAACCTGAATCTTCCTCTAAGAAGAAAGAGAGACCAAAAATGAGCAGAATTTCCAGTCTGTAAAAATGGAAGAGCTGAAAGCCCACATCAATGTCATTGCCAATAAAAGAGAGCTCTAAGATGAGAGAGTTGTTAGGCCCTACCCAGCCGTATGGGATACAACCCCTTATCCTCCAAAATTCAAAGTCCCGACTCTGTGAGCATTTGATGGCACGAGATTACCGAACTAACATATCTATTATTTCAAATCACAGACTGGGAATATGATATCCAATGACGTCGTACTGACTCGGTTGTTCATTGGCATCCTCAAGGGGGTTGCCTTTGAATGGTTCATGAAACAGCTTATAGGATGTATCTAGAAGTGGGTAGATCTAGAGAGACTCTTCTTGTCAATATTCTTTAAAGACGACATAGAAGTCTATGTCCCTATCCTTCTTGCCACTAAGTAGAAGAAGGGAGAATCTATCAAAGCCTTTGTCGAGAGGTTCCGAAGCGTAGCTCTGCGATGTCCGACAGGTATGACACAGTCTACTCTGGTGGAAACCAACTTACAGACCAAACTCCTAGCCTAAATAGAAGTTGCAGAGTAACGCTCCTGGAAACAACTAGTCTCCCAAGGCGAACAGGCTCAAGAAATAATTGTCATGGTAAAAGCTAAAGAAGAAAGTAAGCAGAAGCAATCTGCACAATTGGTCCAAGCCAATCCTTTCCAGTTAAAAGGGAAAGATACTATGACTACTGAAGCTAATCCTCGACCATCACCTGCCAAGGGTAGAGCATCAGGTCAGCAAAGAGTACCTAAGAAATACTCCTTCAAAGAGGAGCATGTGGTCTCTCTATTCAAGCTACTTCAAAAGAGTGGCAAGCTGAAACTCCCTAAAGTTAAAAAACCTGAAGAACTAGGGAAGGTAGATGACCCAAACTACTGCCTTTACCATAGGATATTAGGACATTCAACAAAGAGGTGTTACATCTTCAAGGATATCCTACAAGCTCTGGTTGATGTTGAAGTACTCAAGCTGAAGCTAGAATAGAAAATAGTGACCACTAACATGGTGTCAATCCAACTCAAGAGTTTTCTATCCGTTCAAGCTCCAATCGGTGTGATCCCGGTCCCTAAAGGGGAGCTACACTTGATAAACACTAACCCGCATAGTCAGAAAAGGGTTGGTACGGCTTGCTACTACGAAAGGAGAGATAATATAGGTTCATCCCGATCTACTTGACGACCAGTAGTGGACACGTGTGTCAGGGAAAGCTAAGAGAAAGAATGCTTAACCTTGGTGTTTGCCGTCAAGAAAATGCGACACTACCTTGCTGGACAATTAACCCATGTCATATCCAGGATAAAACCATTCAGGATGCTCGTGATGAGAATATCTTCATGGAACTGTCATCTTGTAAGTTATATGAAGATCTCCTAGATGAGACAGCATAAGCTTGCATGACCCAACAAGCCGGAAGAATCACAACCGGAGTGGGGGTTGTACTTGTATCTCCAACTAAATTCGTGATTCCAAAAGGATTTTCCCTAACTAAGCCATGCACCATAATGCAATTGGTCAAGGAAATAAACATTCAACATCACGAGGCCTGTGGTGATTCTCAACTCATCGTAAATCAAGTCTGAGGAGAATATGAAGTGCGCAATGAGGATTTTTTCCCATACCACTTTGCAGCGCTAAAGTTAGCCTAAAAGTTTAAGGGCTTCTTTATCGGATACATTCTGCGAACCCAAAAACATCTATGATAACAGTAGGAGTTGTCTACCTAAAAACAAAGATATTCATCGCAGATCGTGACTTGTATCACCCTAAATTCCCTCTAGAAGATTACTCAGAAGAGACAATAGTAGGAATTGTCTGTGAAACTTCTATCGATCTCAAACTAAGGGACTAGAGATTCCAGTATATCGATTATTTCTTGTATGACATACTACCCGATGATCCCAAAGAAGCAGCTACCGTCAAATGGAAAACCCTTCAATTCTATTATAATACGGTTTCGTAAACTTTGTATCGAAAATTAAATGATGGAGTTTTACTTTGCTACCTTTCCAGAAAAGAAGCGCAATAAGCTCTCAAAGAAGCCCATGATAGAATGTGTGGAGCTCATCAACCCTGATCTAAGTTAGGGTATCGACTCCGAAAACTTAGCTATTATTGGCCAAAAATGATGGCAGTCACCGTTGATTATGCTGAGCAATGTCATGCATGCCAAATCCAAGATGACTTCATTCATCAAGTATCAGGGAATCTACATCCGACATCTCCATCTTGGTCATTCGAAATGTGGGGAATGGATATCGTTGGACCCATCTCCCCACCCACATCTAAAGGACATCAGTTTATTTTGGTAGTAACCAATTACTTCTCCAAGTGGACAGAAGCAATACCGTTGAAAGAAGTCAAGACATCAAATGTGATCAAATTCATTAAACATCACGTTATTTACCGCTTTGGTGTACCAAGACGAATAGTTCATGACAATGGAACTCAATTCGTCGGCCACAGTTTCTAGAGATTCTGCAACAAGTTTAGAATCTAAAGTATCACATCAACAACATGTTATCCGCCAACTAATGGTCTTGCAGAAGCTTTCAATAAAATTATTGTGAAGCTTCTCAAAAAGTTTGTTTCTAAAAGTTGACATGATTGGGACAAAAAACTTGGCGAATGTCTATAGGCTTACCATACAAAGGTGAGAACCCCGACAAAAGCTACTCCATTCTCTTTGGTATATGGATATGAAGCCATGTTACCATTAGAAATTCAGATCCCATCCCTAAGAGTTGTTGTTGCAAATAGGATGACTGATGAAGAACAACATCGACTACACTTCCAAGAACTGGAAGAGTTAGACGATAAGTGGCTTCAAGCCTAACAACAGATTGTCTTATACCAAGCTCGAATCTCAAAAGCCTACAACGAAAAGGTTAAAAAAATATCTTCAAGAAAGGCGATCTTATCTTAGCACTCAGATGACTAATGGTCATGACGCACAAGACAAAAGGAAAATTCAATCCTAAATGGAAAGGACCCTTTGTAGTAGAGTCAGTCTACTCGATTAGAGCTTACTGTCTCATTAATTAAAAAGGTGATAGGCTCATGATGCTAATTAACAAGAAATTTCTTAAGAAATATTACCCATAAAAATCATGAGACCCCCTTTTTCCTCCCCTGATAAGTCTAAAAAGAGAAATTGGACTCGCTCAAGACTGGAGGTTGGTTATTTGGAATTCATTATATTAAGAGTAACGAATCTTCTAAGTTATCATGTTCAACAAAACACCTCTGTTAACTGTAAAAATCATCCCCAGCTAGCTTATCAATCTTCCCCAATAAGATGATAAGGCCACAATACTATCAAGTTAACAATACACTTCTGATAGTCAAGATCTCTACACATCCCTAACGGATGATCAAACGAAATCAACTTATCAATCCTCTTCAATAGGATGATAAGTCTATAAAATTATTCAAATCACACAATCCCGTCACGTTAATAATACACCTCAGACAGTATAAGAACTTAAACGTGCATCACCATCAAAATCAACTTATTAGTATTATCCAACAAGATGATAAGACCATAAAAGTTGACAAGTTTAACAAAACACTTCTGCCAACTACAAAATTCACAAAACCATCCCTAGTCAGTATATCATCGAGTTAACATCACACATATGATGATTAACATCCTCACGGAGTTCGAATTTAGCTTGTCTCATTCTTGATATAGCACGCTTTTCCAAACAAAATCAACTTATCAATCTTCCTCAATAAGATGATAAGTCCACAAAGTTGCTCAAATCACAACACAATCCTATCAGGTTAACAATACACCTCTGGCGGTCAAAATCTCTACATGTCCCTAAGAAGTTTGAATCAATATTCTGATAGTACAAATTATCGTCAAGTTAACATCACACATTTGATGACAAAATTAACTTATCAAATCTCTTTAATGGAGTGATAAGTCCATAAAAATCTTGTTCAAATCACAAGTACTAAATATCATCAAGTTAACACTACACCTCTAATGATAAAATCAACTTTTCAACTCTATTTAATAGAGTGATAAATCCATAAAAATCTTATTCAAATCACAAGTATAAAATCATCAAATTAACACTACACATCTGACGATAAAATTAACTTGTCAACTCTCCTCATAGAGTGATAAGTCCATAAAAATCTTTTTCAAATCATAAGTACAAGCAATCATCAAGTTAACAGTACACCTCTGATGATAAAACTAACTTATCAACCCTCTTTAACAGGGTGATAAATCCATCAAAAAATCTTGTTCAAATCACAAGTGCAAAAATCATTAAGTTAACACTACACCTCTGATGTTAAAATTAACTTATCAATCATTTTCAATAGGATGATAAGTCCACAAATGACTGCTATGTTAACACCACACCTCTAACAGTTAAATCCCCAAGAACTTATTAATTCTTTTCAACGGAATAGCAAGTGTTCAATGTCAAATGCGAGGGTCATCCCCGCGTTCCAAATTCCAAATGCGAGTGTCACCCCTATGTTCTAATATCAAAATGCAAAGGCCACCTCCGCATTTCAAAAACAAAACACGTGGGTCACCCGTGCGTTTCAAAACCAAAACGCGTGGTTCGCACCCTCACGTTCCAAAGATCAAATGCAGCCCTCACATTTGCAAAAGCAGAACTTGAGTCTTGCGTGTCAAATCTCTACAACCAAATTCATGGTGCCTTCGAGACGATGTTAGCCCCTAATGCTACTAGGAAAGAACCCTAGAGGGGGTGAATATGGTTTATACTAATCTAATCTAATTTAATATTAATTAAAACTAATTAACAAATATATCTTAGTAAGAATGATATACAACAGTTATATGCAAGGATATGCAATATAAACAAGGGCGAAATAACATGAACCAATGGTGATATGAAATACAACAAAGCACAAAAGAAATACGCCAAGGCAAGCAAATACAAGAAAATGATCACGGAGTTCGGTCCTTCCGACTTACGTCTCCGCTCACCACTCCCGGGAAGAATCCACTACACAATGGGTTTTTGATGTTCACCCAAAAATGTTTACACCTCACACTCAGTTTTCTAGCTCATCGAAAACTTTATAATCCACACTTTTACAATCATACTCTATACCCGCTAAGTGTTGGTCTCTAGCCCGTGTCTTCCTCAAGTGCTCAGATTTACAACCTCTCCTTAGGCTTTACTACTGACGCCACTCCTCTTGGGATGATCCTGTCTCTCACTACATACTTCTCTCGGTGTACAAGTATATTACAAAGTGATATGCACAATTAGGCTCAAATACAAAGTTTATTCTTTACTATGGATGAGAATATAATGAAAGCTCATTCTCAATATCACAAACCCACAAGCCCAAATTACACAATGTATGCAAATACAATAAGCTCAATAGGTTGTGTGTGAACAAAGAGAAAATCAAATATAAATTCAATGTAAACACTAGCTTAATGAAGATGACAAATAACAAAAAATTAATACAAAGCTAGTATTGAGTTTAGAATTTCTTCTCTGAAAAACAAGATGGAGAGATGGAGATTGAACCTCAAACAATGAAGATGATTTCCTCTATTTGTGAAAACTTCTTCACAAACCAAACAAAAACTAAAACAAACTTAAAACCCTTAAAGTCTTTTGTAAACTTGTATAAACAATTTTCTTGGGTGTTTCAGAAGTTAGAGAGCAAAGGGTATATATAGGTTCATAAGACAAAGCCCAAAAATCAAGAAAAACCAAGCAAAAAGATAAAATAATGAAAACTGGAAAAAAAAATCTGGAAAACTAGTCGTTGGAAGGCCGTCGGTCGACTGATGAACAGTATTAATCGACTGATGAGCTGACCATTACAGGCAACTAGCAGCTCATCGGTCGACTGAAGACATCTTCACTCGATTGATAAACTCATCAGTCGACTGATAATTCATCAGTTATAAAAATAGAAATATTTGCCTTTTCCAGGTGATTTCTTCAGTCGAATGTTCCCTTACATTAGTCGACTGATAACACATAATCAGCCTGTAATGAATAGTAAAACTAATTTTTAAACCTCTTTAAAAAATAGCAAATAAATTCAGAAAAATGTAAAACTTTGGAGAATGCTTGTAAACATGAAAATGAATATGTTACAAAAACTAGTTTTTAAATAGCACCTCTCATTTGTAAAATCTCATTATTTTGCATAATCACTTAAAATACAAAATCTCGAAAACACATGATTTGGACAAAATGACTTAAACAACCTCTTGAAACATTTTGAATGGATTTATAGACTTATACAAGATATGAAAATAGTGTAAATAAGTCTTCAATCCATAAACATATA
>BQKN01000276.1:243842-262926 GCA_022839385.1 Asparagus kiusianus
AATTCAAAAGATTACCATCAGAAACTTAAATTTTGCAAAATATAACCTCAAAGTTAAATAAATTGTAAAAAAAACTCCTTCATAATTTAAAATCACAAAAAACTAAAATTTCAAAACCTATAATCGGCACATATTAAATCTAGAAATTATTAGTAGACCGCTAAAAGTTTTAGTTTTATAAAAAATAATGCAAAAGTTTATAATTGTGAAAAACACCCTTAAAATTTTAAAGATGCAAAAACTTACCACCAATACATGAAATGAAACATGAAAATTACAAGCACCCACCTTAAAATTGAAAATTTTCAAAAAACCCTCTTAAAGTTTCAAAATTTACAAAACACACCCTTAAAAATTTGAAATCACAAAAGATGACTAAAATTACAAAACTTAGCAATGAAAAAAAATAGTTATTTGATATTCTTTCATCAATATATATAAATTTAACTTTTAATTTAAGGTTATCCCTTTTCAATATCTAAATATAGTCTAATTATATTAAAAAAGATAAAGGTGGAGAAAGATTAATGCTAGCTTAATAAAAAATGAAACAGATGGAATGAAAGACATTGTTTTCTAGAAATTTTATAGAATAATTTATTTTTGTATGTAAAATAGGAATTATTAGAAGCGGTTGTCATGAGCTTGTTTTAGTACTTTTATATACTTATGTGGATGCTTTCATCATATAAATATGTACTAGAGTCAGAATTAATCTTTAATTTATGATACTTTTAAAGTCTATCAAAGATTTGGAATAAACTTCATATTCTCTTTTACGTCGTTTTTGCTTATTTTAAACAAATCATCTTGTCTTATTAGATTTAATTATTCATCTTCCTTTTGTAACGCTATTTTTCAAATATTTTTCACTTTTACGACTATACTTTCTAATATCAAGCTTGATTACATGTCGGTCTAAATAACATGATGATTCAAATTAGCCTCAGATTATATTTGTTTCTTGTTAATTCAACTATCAACATAAAAATTTAAATTAGCTATATCTCATTTAAATGAGCATTAAAGAAAACAAATAATCACAATGCTAAGTTTAGAGATATTAGTGAGCAAAAACTATCAAAGTAGAACCGAGGAACAAATTTTAGATAAGAAAATAAACTAAAAATACCTAATTTTATTATTTAACTAAGTGCATTGCACATGTATAAAACCTAGTATGTCAAAAATGCATTATTGATCTGATTATAATGTGAGTTCTTAAAATTAAAACAAACTATCCATTTATCCTATAAGGAAAGTAAGATTTTTTTATCATATGTTAATATCATTTGTATAAGTTTATTTCTCTTGTTGTTGAGTAAAATACATGAGCTTGATGCACAAAACTTATAATTACCCAAAAAAAAGAAAAACTTATATTTTATGCTCTGACATTCTTTTCCTTTTTTCTATACATGTTATTATTTTTTTCCTAGAAAACAATTATAATTTTAATTGATTTTCATTTATAACCTAAAATATAATGATATATATGTAAATATTAGCCCAAATCCTATGTTTATGAAACTGTATGGTATGACATATTATAGAAAATGAAAAAATAAGGACAAAGAAAAAGAAAGAGAAAAATATTTTTATGTGATTAGCATATTTTATGGCATTTTATACCTCAATTTCAAATAAAGTTTCATGCAAATAAGCTTTTAATATTGTGTTTTGAGTTTTTTTTGTAGGAAATTAAGAAATTGAGGAAGAATGAAGAAATAAAAAGGAGCTCAAATGAAGAACATCTCAGTTCTAAAAGACCCCAATTGAAGCTCAATTGAAGCCCAAAAAGCCCAAGTCCAAATTCAACGACCAAGTCTAGAAGCAAAATCTCAGCACTTGTTACTTTCTTATTAACAGTTATCAGTAATTTGGCTAGCAATTAAGCATCAAATTAAATATAGAAAGAAATCAAGTCAAATTCGTATTCATAATAGTCAACTGCAATAAAGGCATTATCTCCTAATCTAAAAAGCAGAATATAACATATTATATAATGAAAAACGCCTATCTCAATAAGGTAGAGTCATCCAAATTAGCAGATTCTAGAAATTCCATCACTAATAGTAGTTTTTAATAGAAATTTGAATTTGATCATTTTATATTGAATTCTTGAAGATTGAGTCAAATCCTATGCCCAAGAGAATTCAAGAGAAGCCCAAGAGACTTAAATGAATTAAAAACAAGAAAAATAAAGTCCACAAAACTCATATCTTTAGTCTTGGAGGGCGAGAAAAGAATTAAGAGTATAGAGATCCTATGATTGTGAGCATGCTAAGGCAAATCCTATAGTTGTGAGTGTTACTTGGAGGCCAAGCCAAATTTAATTGTTGTGAGAGATTCTTGTAATGTGTAAACAGGAGGATTGAGTGAGAGTGAGAGATGTGAACTTTTTTTATAAATTCTCTTTTAGAGGATAGGATGGTGTATTTTGTGCCTTTCAAATATTGTAAAACTTTAGTTTTGCAATAAAAATAAAAAAGTTCTTCTTTTATATTTTTTTAATGCAAACTTGAAGAAGTTTGGGTCTAAAAGAGAAGTGAACCCTGCTCGATATGAGTTTCTAATTACTAAAATTTCTTGCCTAATGAGAATTGCATGATTAGGAGATTACTTTAGATTTAACTTCTTTAATTCATGCCTTGTCTTTCTTTCTTTAGTTTTCATGCTTATTATTAGTTAGTTTATTTTCTATTTTTATGTACTTTTTAGAATTAGTTTCTATTTTGTCTTTGTATTCAGGTTTTCTTTACAATTAAATAAGGAATTAAAAATAATATGTATTGTTAAATTTCTTAGGATAATTAGGATAAGAGAAAACTAGTATAACTTATTTATTAGAATTAAATTCTCTCTCTTTCATGTCTTAATTATTTATATATAGATTAATTATCAAAATAATAGTTGATAGAATATTCTAGTTTGATAGGTTATGCTTTCTTTAAAATGGTTTGATAACCTATGCTTATTAGTATTCTAGAATTATTATTTTCATTTGATTGTCTATGCATGAATTTTAATTTTAATTTTATAATTTATCTTGATAATCTATGCTTTCTTTAATTATATTGATAGGTTCTGCTTGTTAATTCTAAATATGATTAAAAAGAGACTAATTCCTAGATCTAATAAATAGTTATAATCTATCCTAATTTCCTCATTTAATTTTCTTGTTCCCTCTCTCTTTTATTTTATTTTCTTTAGTGTTCTTAGTTATCATTTTTGTTGAAAAAAGTGTGCCAAGGCCCCAAAAATCAAAAGTTCATGTGTCCTAGCTCCTGACATTATTTCCCACATGCAAAAGCCCTAAGAACTCAAATTCAATGTCATTTAGCCCTTTCACATCAGCAGTAAACACTTGGTAATTGTATTCTTCAAAATTCTAAATATACCCCTCCTTTCATTCTCCCAAATCTCACAAAACTCCATCATTTCCCTCTCTCCTACCCTAAAATCCTAACTTCGTCCCCATCTTAAAGCCAAGCTTCTCACCTCAGACCTACTCCCCCTCTTGGCTCTCGACAAACACCGTTACAAATTTCACAAAAGCCTATCACCTCCCTCTCCCCTTCCTAAAACCCTAACCTTTTCTTTCTCCTCCAATTCAAGCTGAGCCTCTCACATTCGACCTTCTCGCCCTCCTCTGCGTCCTTGATCGCCATCGTAAATCCCACAAAACTCCCTCTCCCCTTCCCAAAATCCTAACTTCTTCTTTGTCCTCCACCTTCTCTTCAAGTAGTTAAAGCTTGAAAATGCTTCATTAGTCATGTAATAAACAAGCGTCAAAGTTATAAAGATTTTAGGAGCTCATTTTTTGACCAAGTCTCTAAGATATAGAAGTGATATTGCTTTGATTCAATTTGCTTCTCTCTAGCTAGAAATTTCTTTTGCTCTATTTTTTGGTTGATTATGATGGTTGTAGGTAGGGGTTGAGTTTTTACTTGCTCCAATCTAAACAATAGTCCACGATAAAAGAAAAGATGAGCAAAGACAACAAAAATGGTAAGGATCCATTAGCATTGAATGATGATGGCCAACTTTCACCTTTAAATAATGTTAAGGATCCACTCTCGGTGTTGAAGAATGTCCATGAACCCATTGCGCTCTCATTCCCCTTAGTATCCTCATCCCCCCATGCTTCATCATTAGAAAGTGACAACACTGGTGAAGCCACACAGCCTCTATTGGGCATGCAAAAGAATTTATCACGTAGAAAAAGGAAAAATCCAAGTTCAAAAGCGGATATCTCCCATTTTAGAAAAGAAGTAAATTTATGTTTGATTTTGTTAAATTTTCTTCATCAAAATTATGGACTTTGTTTGGAGAAAATGTGAAAGTATATTGAAGAAATTGAGTGAATTTTACTTGGAAAAATTGTGGAAATTTATTGTGTCCCAATTGCATAAATTGTTATATGGATAGAGAGATGTGTAGTTGTATTAGTGCATTGTTTTTATATACCATTATTTGTGAATTTAACATATTTATATTACACATAAGAGTTTTGTGTTACAAACCGTAAACGTTATATAGTACATGTTTAATTGTATGAATTAATTGTTTGTCAAAGTCATTGATTTTAGAGATGAATATTTGGTTATTAAATTCATCAATACAGGTTAAAGCATATAATTTAATTGTTATGTTCAAACATGGTTGTTGATATTGGTACTTGACTTTACACATTACTTGTTAAGTTTTATCGATAGATGTTAATTTTAGTGAATGCTTGTTAAGGTAAAGAGCATAACTGTTAAGTTTTTCATCGGTCTTATAATACTTTGATTATTGAGTAATAATTTCCATTCAGTAGCAGACAAGTATCCTACATTAACTGCCTAATTAATGAAATTAGTTCACCACTTCGAGATATTAAAAGTCCCTAAGCTCGAGCGACTTGAAGGAATAGCATCTTTCATAGCTAGCTCAAAAGATAGTACACATCGACCTCCTTGCGAGATCAACTCCACAAACGACCTACACGACCACCTATTCGGCTGACATCTCACAAAGCTGACTCGAAAGGTGGTACTTCTCAGCCCTCTACCCGACGAGTAGAAAAGCAACGACATACCTCGGGTCCCCCCGTTGATAGCTGGTCTCTATCACACTAAATGCATAGTAAAAATCATCATTTCTCTGCCCCCGAAGATCTTTATAGCACATCGGACCATGTTGGCAACACGCGTCTCCTGTCACTTCATATTAAATGATGAAATGACTCTCACCACTGGACAACCGATACATATAAAGCAAGTACTAACTTAGCCGCTAGCCCATCCTCGGTCGAAGTTACCAAACTATCCCTCTACTATTACTATAAATGAGAGGACTATTTTCAGCATAAATGTAAGCAATTTTCCTTCTCCAAAATCTCATGAACTTCTACAGTTCATTTTTTTCTCCACTCAAGCAATTTACTAACTTGATAGTCAGAGAAACAACCGAAGAACCTAACTCCATCCTCTTATGAGTTCTTATATATGCAGGGAAGAATAGCTCACTCCGAAACTAGACATTTGGAGGAGTTAGAGGACTCCTGACAACCTAATCCCCTTCTTAATTAGCTAATTGGTTATTAACATCAACAATAGGTTATTATTGGTCATTGGATGTTACGTTTAAACTTTAACTATTTAGATTCAATATTGGTTGTCAATTTAAATAAATAAATGTTAAGTTAAAAGCCATAATTGATAAGTTTTATTTTGTAAGTGTTAAATATATGCAATTATTATTAAGTTTAACATATTACTATTAAGTCTGATACGTGGTTGTTAATACTATTAGTGGTTGTTAATCTTAAGTGATTTTATGTAAATATTGCTAGAAAAATATTAGAGATGCTGCAGATATTAGGCCTACCGCTAATTTTAGTGCATATTACAACTTTATGAAAGTACTTGAACTGACAAAGAAGAAGTGACATTGGTATGCATAAACAAATGATGGGGGATTTGAGAATGAGGCTTAGCTAGTTAAAAAATTATAACTTGTTTATGTTTTATGTGACATATTTCTATGGGTGTTTTGTAGTATCTGCTATATTTGGTTGGCAATCTGCAGATTTGAAAGTTTAACTATATTTCTGTTGGTGTTTTTTTGTTATAGTTAATTGGTACATGTTATAGTTAATAAGTATATTTGATATTTAAAGAAACAATTTATAGTTAACATGTACCTACTAAGCTAATATGTACATGTGCTACTTAACAGGAACCGATTATAATTAACAGGTACAGTGTATAGTTAACATGTACTTGTGATACTTAACAAGAACCAGTTATAGTTAATAGGTACATGATATAGTTTACATGTACTTGTGATACTTAACATGAACCGATGATAAATATTCAATAAAATTGACACCTAACACTAAAAATTAACAATAACCTATTAACTATGACATCTAGTCTATAAAATTGACAGTTATGCTCCAGAACTATTAACCAATTAATAAACTTAACAACCAACGTTCAAGATTAATATGTAACATGTAAATTTATCATTTTCGTTGTAACTTAACATACAATGAGTAAATTTAACATCTAATTGCTAAGATTGATAGCTAATCATTCATAGTTCTCAATAAACATATACAATAGTCTAAAATCTTAGCATGGCATGTTCTTAATGTTTGGGTATTCCTATTATCTATGTTTATTAGAAACTAATGTTACTGTGTAATTGTATTTTATGTATTTAATTATTTAGATATGCAACCAATCCAAATCAAAATTGACAAGGAAAAATAAAATATTCATGCTCTCTACTATAGTGGCTCAAAACAAGTTCAAGAGTTGGACGATCAAGTTAAGAGTTTTTTAGTAACAATTGTCTAATAAAATTGATACGTAACTCTAAAACTTAGCAATAAGATATTAGCAGCAATATATACCCTATAATATTAACAATTATACTCTAGTTAACAACATTTGGATAAACTTAACAAACAATGCTCATAATTACATTTAATATACAAACTTAATAGATGTACTATAAACTTGACATACAACGAGTAAGTTTAACATCTAATTTCTAAGATTCACAGATGATCCTTCATATTACACTATAGATTTATATAATTATTTCTTTAACTTTCCAAACAATAACTCAAAATAAATTTCATAAAATCCTAAAATTTCCTCGCTTTTCACTAACAAAACTACTCCCATTAAACCTAACTCCCTCTCTATTGTTTTCACCAAGCTTGCCAGAATCTCCTCTCTTCGTCTCTCCATCAAAATCTAACAATTCTCATCCTAATGGCCATCATCTTCACCATAGTCATCATCGTCGGTTGAACCAAAAAGTTCCTCTTCCGCCTTGCTCTAAAAATCCTTGCCAATCTCCACACTTCTCTAGACAAAAAAGTAATAATATTAATTTATTTGACTTAGATTCAGAGTTTTCCATTAGACTCCAAGATTCAGAGCTTTTCATTGGAGGATTATCAAGTGATTAAGGATAATAACATGCTCATTGCCGGTGATCTAGTGGAGGTGAAGGTCAAAAGGCTACTAAGCCATTTGCTGGTGGTGACAGAGGGGAGTTGGCTTCATTAAGAGAGTACCATTTGGACTTGTAAAGTCAATTAGAGAGGTAATATTATTGTGGGACTAAGGATGGCCAAGGGTTAACATGTTTCTGGTAGTGGTAGGAGTGATGGAGGAGGAGGAGGAAAGGACGATGATCATCAGCAGAGGAGAATTAGGACTATGGTTTGAGGGCATGAGGGGGTTTATTGTGAGGTAAATTAGTGGTGGGGATTGGATAAAATAGGAGAGGATTATAGTTGTGGACTCCATTGTAGAGAAAGAGTGTGTGGGGAGGGAGATGGGGATAGGCAAATGGTTGAGTTGGAAGGGGAAGAGAGATAAGAGATTTAGTCATGGTTTAGAGAGAGAGGGAGGGAGAGAGAGGGAAATAGAGAGTGATTGCAGAGAGGTATTTTTTGATTTTATCTTTCATTGCTGAGTTGATAGTGTATAAGCGGCTGAAATACAAAATGATAATGTATTTAGGACTTTTACACAAGGGACAGGAGCTGGGATACATGAACTTTTGATTTTAGGGACTTGACACAAATTTTGCCTTTTTATTTTATTTTTATTTCTTTTAAAATTTGTATTTTCCTTTTAGTCCTTTTAATTCTCCATCCCCCCCCCTCTTTTACTGTTATTTTTATTTTTATCTCTCTTATTTTATTTTTCCTTTTTCTCTTTTCTTGTTTACATTTTAATTTTCTTCTCAACCTCTCTCTCAAGTTTTCTTTTTTTTCTTTACAAAAATTTGAAAAACCATATCCAAATCCTTTTTACAAAAACCTCTTTTCAAACAAGTTCATAAGAAAGAAAAATCTGATTTAAGACAAAACTTCCCTTCTTGTGGTTCGACATTTTTCTATATTATAAATTTTTGTACACTTGCAACGTACTCATTCCTTACACAACACTATGATATATATAATATTTTAGAAAATAAAAAAAGGAAGAGAAGAGAAAAGAGAGAGAGAATATGCATCTTGTTAAATTAAAAATTTGCCCTTGCAATTATATTAGAAAGGAGAAGATGTTCTTCATTTACATATTTTTTGACTACCTCTACAATATTCTTTATTTAATAGTATAGATGATGAATCTTAACTTTCTTTTTGGCTAAAGTTCACAAGATTTAGCCTATTCAAAATTGAGCCAAAGAGGTCATAAATATGCCTTTATATTAGAGTACTGTTATAGTGCTTCAATTACTAAATAACAGTCTCCATTCAGTAGCAGACAAGTGTCCCACATTATCTGTCTAATTAATCAACTTACCACTTCGAGATAACCAAAAGTCCTTAGCTCGAATGGCTTGAAGGGTCAAGATCTCGTGTAGTTAGCTCAAAAGGCGGTAGATGTCGACCTCCTCAGGTCGACTCCACAAGCGACCTACACAACTTCCTGTTCGACCGACATTTCTCGGGGCTGACTCGAAAGACGATACTTCTCGGCCCACAACTCAATGAGTAGAAAGGCTACGACACACCTTTAGCCTCCCCGTTGATAGCTGGTCGCCATCACATTAAATGCATTGTAAAAATCACTATTTCTCCATCTCTGAAGATCTTTATAATACATCAGACCATGTCGACACCACATGCCACCTGTCACTTCATATTAAACGCCAAAGTGACGCCTGCCATTGGACAGCCAACACCTGTAAAGTAAATACTGACTCAGCTGTCAGCCTATACTCAGTCAAAGTTACCAAACCACCCCTCTACTATTACTAAGGTAAGCAATTTTTTTGCTCCTTAAGCTTCAGAACCCATACATTTCATTTTCTTCTCCAATCACACAATTTACTAACTTGATTGTTGGAGGAATAGCCAAGGAATCCAATTCTGTCCTCTTATGAGTTTCTTACATTTGCAGGGAAGAACAGCTTGCTCCAGAAGTGGACATTTGGAGGAGTTAGAGGACTCCCGACAACCTAACCCCCCTCTTAATTAGCTGTTTGATTATTAATATCAACAAGTACTATTCTTAGCTAGATCGATCCAAACAACACAATAATAATTTGATTAGGTTTAATTCTAGTCTAAGGTGATAGGATTAAATTTAATTGTTAAACTGATCGTTCAAGCTTCTCATTGAAGTTCTTATACACTGAACAATTGCTTAAGTTTGGTTTGGAGGCTATTATATCATTGTTTGTGGGAAAAATTGCAAGAAAACTAAGAAATAAATTTGTATTAATCTCTTTAACTGACTTAGAAAAAGAATGAATGCAATCCCTCAAAGTAATCTCTCTTTAACTGACTTAGAAAAAGAAATTATAATTTTTATCGGTTTCCCGATTTACAAAAGAGAGAAAGATCAACGAAGATTCTTCCCTTTGTTTAATACTGGGTTCTTCATGGTGGTGAAGGGAGTTTGATTCTTGTATCTTGTTGACGATCCGAATGCCTCGGTTCGTGAAACTTTGCCTACTCTTCTTGACTTACCGTCAGAAAGAACTTGCCAGGCAAGTTTGGAACTCTAAACGAGTTTAAGAACTTTACGAAGGAGTTAATTTTAGAAAGAAAATTTAATTATTTTTCAACCGAAATAAGCTAAGCAGGCTATCTCAAGGTTCTTCAATCGAAAGTGGTTCAAAAAAAGCCAAGCAAAATGATCTCAAAAGCTCTAACCAAAGTCAACCCAAATGATCCAAAAAGGATTTGTATTCAGTTGAATTTTTAGCTATTTATAGAGATCTAGGGGTGTAACTGACCCTATAAATCTCTCCATAATGGGGGCTTAATGGCCCCATTATGTGAAAAATAGTTTTGAACCGTTCAAATTGCCATTGAAATGGTCAAACACGAGATTCGTGTTTTGGAGCGAGCCTCACATATAGCTTTGTGAACGCGGAGGTGAACCTCGTGTTTTGGAGTTAGAATGTGGAGGTGATCCTCACGTTTTGTAGCTAGAACGTAGGGGTGATCCTCGTGTTTTGGAGTTAAAATGTAGGGATGACCCTTGTATTTTAGAATTGGAATGCGGGGGTGACCCTCGCGTTTTAGAGTTGGAACACTGTGACGCCCCTGGGTTCACACACGGCTGCAGTCCGAGGTGAAACCATGGATGTCAAACCTGCCATGCACCACACCGTGCAATAACACGTTTCACCATCACAATCACTATCTCTCTAGTGGAATCAACAACAGGTGTAAGTGCAAAGCAAGTAAAAAGTGAATCAACAATACTTGATGAAATGATAGAACATAATACATCTCATCAACGGAATAAACTGAAGAACATAGTCAAGGTCTGAAATGAAATAAAATGGAGTTCTTACAAGTCTCAAATACAGTAAGTCTGAGTAAAGGAAATAAGGCGACACAGCCTTTACAACTTCTAGAATAAACTCTCAAATGTCTGACAACACTACAGTGGAGCTCAAAGAAAATAATACATAGATAAAATGAAGAGCTGGACACTAAAGTAGTCCGCTAACCACCTGCGACTCTCCGTGCTCCTGGCTCGTGACCTGAAAGGGGGAGGGACAACGAGCGTCAAAGCGCTAGCGAGCAACATCACAACCAACCCCAAGGGATAGGGCTCGTTGTATAAGAAAATACAGTTATCACAGCATACATAAATATATATATATATCAACAATTGTCCTAATAGAAATGGGTTTAAGAACTTAGGAAATCTCAACACGAGCCTAGGTACGTCGAGCGAAATAATCCAAACAAGGAAACCCTCATGTATATACCTTGTATCTCAAATTGAAAATCCCTAAGTTCCAAACCCGGAGTCTAATACATGAACAATAAAGAAAAGATAACAATCCCATTTCTAATAATAAACATATTTATGTCAAAATCTCGTAGTCGAAATAAGTGTTATGCACAGCTCATGACACTATCATGTCCAACTACATTGAAATGTCATACTCAATACCCAAATGTATATTATGCTTAAGGTTTAGCAAAAATTGCCCTACACGGGGTCTTTAGTCGCTTATAGTCCAACACGAGGACTTTAGTCGCTTATAGTCTAACACGAGGACTTTAATCGCTTATAGTCCAACACGAGGACTTTAGTCGCTTATAGTCCAACACGAGGACTTTAGTCGCTTATAGTCCAACACGAGGACTTTATGTGAACTATGAAGTTACCACTAATAATAGAGTGCCCATTCAACTCTTATACGCCTTGCTATACAATTCTAAACTTTGTATCAGGAAAAGTCATCTTACATGTATAACATATGAGTTCAATCTATATGTGTGTATACAGCATGTGATTAAACAGAAACACAAAGAAAACAGGGAAATCTCGGATGAGTCGACTCATGCACTCTTATGAGTCGACTCATGCCTCATGGGTCGACTCGTATACTGACGAGTCGACTCAGCAGAAGATAAAAGACAACAGGAAACGACTTTGTGAGTCGACTCATGATTAGTCATGAGTCGACTCGACATGATGAGTCGACTCATGATGAGTCGTGAGTCGACTCACGAGCTGAAATCTACATTTTTCGAACTAAACTTGTTCTACTCGTTCCACATCTTGATTTTACCGATACACATATGTCTAGCCTTCAATTTTAGGCTATTACACAGAGAGATAATCATACCTAGCATGAGAAACTATCACTTGCATGTTAACCCTAACATTTAACCCCTAAACATGAAGGAAAACATTAAATCAATATAAAAACTCATGTTTTTATTCCTTAAACAAAATTCCAGATCTGGGTTTTCATTAAAAACTTGTTGGTAGGGGTTTAAAATCTTAAGCATATGATTTCTAACATTTACCCTATCAAGAACATTGATTTATACTGGAAAATAAGTCTTAGGCTCAATAAAACCCATTTAAAATGTTTATAAATACATAAAAACATAGGGAAGAGATTGGGTGAGATGCTACTCGCCTCAAATGCGAAGAATAACAATCCCCCTCGCTGCAATCCACAAGAAGCTGCTGAAATCCCTCAAAAATCACCTAAGAATCCTAAAAACGAGCTAGGGTTTTGAGGAGGAGAGGAAACTAGGGCTTCTCTAGGGTTTACTGATGAAGAATGAGTGTTTTCGGGTGGGGGAAGTATATATAAGCCAATAGAAACCCGACCCGAAACCCAGCAAACCCGACCCAAAAACACCCAGAAAATCGTCGATGAGTCGACTCATGATATGTCATGAGTCGACTCATGACTCATGGGTCGACTCATAAATTATGAGTCGACTCAGCAGAAAGAAATTGGGAACAGGACTCGATATCATGAGTCGACTTATGACAGACGTAAGTCGACTCAACCTGATCAGTCGACTCATGACATGTTATGAGTCGACTCATGAACGAAAATCTGCATACTTCGATTTCTTTTGCACACTATTTGCAAACTTGCAACTCATCCTCATACCTGAGGCATATACACATGCTCATAAGCTCAAATATCATTTTCCATGCATGACCATGCAACAAAGATATTTATAATATATATTAAATATCTTTGTTCACTCATATTCACACTTGTAAGTTGTCAAAATCAACGGGGTCTTACATTCTCTCCCCCTTAAAAGAATTTTGTCCTCGAAATTCAGAAATCATGTCTAACTCATAAAGATACAAGAAAAACATGACAAGGGTCAAATCCAACCCACACACATACTCATCTCACAAAAATCAATCACTAAAATAAGCATATAGTGACATTTACACTTAACGGTCTACAATGGTAATATTCTTATTCGACCCCTAACCTAACGAAGCTAGTACGTCGGGCGAAAAATCCAAACAAGGAACCCCCCATGTATATACCATGTGTTCCGCAAGATTAGGAATTAGATAAAAATACCATCAATCTAGCGTTAAGTATAGGTGTCAAGGTATTCATATAAATGTACAAGTAGTAATTCACGTCATAAATGTTCTAGTAAATTTACCTGCTCAAATAAGTGTGGGTAGTCGCGTCGCATGTCCTCCTCGCGCTCCCAAGAAGCTTCCTCCACTCCACTTCGGTTCTACCGAACTTTCACCAATGGAATCACCTTGTTTCTGAGTCTCTTGTCTTCTCTAGCAAGAATAGACACTGGGATCTCGATAGTAGTCAAATCATCCCGAAGCTCAATCTCCGGTGCATCCAACACTCGTTGCTGCTCCTCGTCATGCAGGTGCTTCTTCAGCATAGAAATATGGAACACGTTGTGTACACTAGACATAGAAGCTGGAAGATCTAGTCTGTATGACACAGCTCCAATGCGCTCCAAAATCCGGAAAGGTCCAATATATCGCGGTGCAAGCTTCCCTCGCCTCCCAAATCGCTGTACGCCTTTCATAGGCGATACCTTCAGCATAACCAAATCCCCAATCTAAAACTCGAGGGGTCTTCGTCTTTTATCTGCATAGCTCTTCTGCTGACTCTGAGCGGCTAGGATCCGCTCCCTGATCAAGGCTACCTTCTCAGTAGTCTGCCTCACTAACTCTGGCCCAAGCATCAAGCTGTCCTCCGGCTCGGCCCAACATATCGGTGATCTATAAGGTCTCCTATAGTGCTTCATACGGCGCCATACCGATCGTCGCTTGATAACTGTTGTTATAAGCGAACTCTACTAGTGGAATATGATCCTCCCAACTACCTTGAAAGTCTATGACACATGCCCGCAACATGTCTTCCAACACCTGATTCACCCTCTCTGTCTGACCATCCGTCTGTGGGTGGAATACACTGCTATAAGATAGCTTGCTGCCAAATGAGTCCTGGAAACTCCTCCAAAAGTGTGAAGTGAAAACTGATCCTCGATCCGACACAATCGTGTCTGGCACTCCGTGAAGTCGAACTATCTCCCGAATGAAGATCCTCGCATAGGTCTCGGCTGTATAGGTGGTCCTCACTGGAATAAAATGTGCTGACTTCGTCAACCGGTCTACTATCACCCAAACTGAATCATTCCCCTTCTTCGACTTCGGCAACCCCACGATAAAATCCATGGAAATATCTGCCCACTTCCACTCCAGAATAGGCAAAGGCTGAAGGGTCCCTGTGGGTCTCTGATGCTCTGCCTTCACCTGCTGACAGGTAAAACATCTAGCCACAAAATCTGCAATCTCTCTGTAGGCATCGAAAATTGCCGATAGGTCCCCACTCACAGCTCGGTGTTAACGATCGACGAGCGAACGACACTACCCAGTTCACAAGATCTCAAATGACGCCGGTGAGCGACTGAAGCAAACCGACGGATTACGTGAGCCGACAGAATGTCAGAATCACGGGGATACGGATTGACCGAAAACCCCGCGACCACCGCAATTGGGCCAACGCCCGCCATGCCCCGATCACCCCACTAATAATCCAACCATCGGGGCCTACAGAGCTCGCCGTCACGATTCCAACGCATCCGAAATCACTCAAATCCGAGTTCGGACGAAAAGTCAACGGCGAGTCAACGGCGGGACAACAGCAGAACAACGGCACAGCCTCGGACTGCGTTGAGACACCCAAATGGGCCTCGGCAGGCCCGAGACACCCGAGGGGTGTCTTGGCAAAGCCAAGACACCCCAGGGGTGTCTCGGCCAGGCCGAGACACCCCAAGGGTGTCTCGGCCATATGGCCGAGACACCCCTTGGGGTGTCTCGGCCAAGAGCCGAGACACCCCCTAGGGGGTGTCCTCAAGGCAGCCCCCTACCCCCTCGCATTTGCCTATAAATAGAGGCCCTTAGCCTCCATTCTCTTGGCTCCCAATTCAAGGCAATTCAAGGCTGAATTATCTTAGCCAAGGATTGCTCTTGTGTGAGGCGGCGAAGCCCTGCCGGAGGGAGGAGTCGGAGTTTTCAAGAAAGCGGCGAAGCCCTGCCGGATCGAGGAACGAGAATCTTCATCAACCTTTCTTCATTCACCCCTTTCTGTCCTTGGTGTTGCCCTTCGCAGGCGACACTGAGAAGAGCTATTATCTCGTTTAACCGAGATATACGCTTTAAACTTCTAAGATCTCACGCGGATCGACGAAGTTCTGCTTCTATATCCCACGCGGATAGACGAAGCTCTGCCGGATTTTCCCGGAAGGATCTTGAAGAGTCGGCGGTCCACGGACATCGACGTCCCCGTCACAGGCCAACAACCCACGCAAGCGAGACCGTACCAAACCGGGCTCTCGTGTTTATTTTCGTTTAAGTTGTAATCTTTTGTTTTCATTTAAATTCTGTTGTAACGCTCAAAGTTGTAACAGATCTCGAAAAAGAGAACATCAATGAAAACAGCAACTTTTACCGGAAACAAGCTGGCGACCACAGTGGGAGCCAACGATCCCGCCGCCGAGATCGTCGTGACGCAACCGGCCTTCAAGATCCGGGTGAATGAAGAGATCGAATACGAGTTCGATCAGAAGAAGTTTGAAGAGTACCTCTCATCCTCCTCCTCCAGATCCGCCTCTCCAAACCAGCGCGGGAAGACTCAATCTCCCCGAAGGGCTCACGGGATCTCCAACTCAAAGACCCAAGATCCCGTCGCTGTTGCTACACCCGCACCAAGCAACGACCCCGTGTCGATCAGCATGGTCGGTGTTTCAACTCCAGCTCTCTTTCCCTACACAAAGGCGATGAAAGATGCAACTCCAGTTCTGTCAAAGAGGGCCCGCCAAAGACGGCGTCAACGCCTTGCTCTACAACGAGCCGAAGTCGCTGAATCAATGGATGGGGTCCGCTACAACGTGGACCTAAAATCCAGATATCGCCAAGAGCAACAACTCCGGACAATTCACTCCTCCTCCAAAACAGAAACGAATGAAGAGGTTGGTGCCAAAAGCTCGTGGGCGTGGTTGCTAAAGCCAGAACCAGTGCCTCAAACACAAGAAGGTGGAGTTACTGCCCAAATTCCTTCAAAACCAGATCCAGTGCCTTCAACGGAGCCAGGTAACAAAGGGGATCATTCAAAACCCAGCTTTCCTTTGAAGGGTCGCCTCGGTCCCTTATCAGTGAATCGAGGTAGAGTACCCATCAAGGAAAGACTGGGACCATTGAAAGGTCCCCAAGTTGCAAATCAGACTGGGGGTTGAATCAATCCCCCCAAGAAGGATGATAAAGGGGAAACCCCTATAACCGACCGCATCGGGTTGCGAGTCGAAGTAAAAGAGCCCGTTCAATTTCTATGTTCACAAAAACGTAAATTTGAACGGGCCACTTTTGAGAAGGCTAACAAAGCAGCACATCCCCAAATGAAACCACGCTCATCTGATGAGGATGGTATCCTACAGGGGAACACATGCCAACGCTCTATAGGTTGCTCCGGTTACCGAACTAAGGAGCTGTACTATAGAGCTGGGGGTATGGAAAAAACCCGAAAAGAGTATGTGCAGGACACGAAGAAATTCAGAAAGGGATCATCCCAATACTTCAGCCTGGATCCGCCTGCCGAGGCATCCCCATACATGACGCGGTTGCGAACGGGAGCCATCAGCCGGAAGGACTACCGAAGGGTGCCAAAGAAGCTTTCTCTAGAAGAAGAGACAACGGATACTGATTCAGACTCTTGCTCGGCAGTAGCGTCTGATGACATGGGGCAACCTTATGAATCGCTCGTGATTAGGGCCAAACAGGTAAATAAGCTGCTTGAGGAGGCCCTGGCTAAGCGAAAAGAGGGTCCCAGGTTTGAAAGGGAAATGGCCGTGCAACAAGTGAGGGAGATGCACGACCAACAAGTCGCAATGCTGGCCATCCACCAAGAGGAACCAGTCCTCGCCACTAGAGACGGGAGCGAGTACGGTCGACTGGCTGGGGCAGGAACGATTACAACTATCCCCACATCTGTTGAGAGGACCCAACAGGAGCCCCTGCGCCAAGATGTTCAAAACCCGATTCAGTCTCGAGCCAATCAGCAGATTGGAAGAGATAAACCGGGAAATTCAGATAATTCATACCACTTCGATGTTATGACCCAGTTGGCTAACATCCCAGTGAAAGTAACTCTACAAGAGTTATCACAGCTTTCAAAAGGCACAAGAGAGGCGTTCACCATCACTCCTGACCAACTCACTCAAATTGTTCAAGAAGCGCTAATCAAGCAGAAAGAAGAATTTGATACTAAGATGGAGGCGGCCATGCAACAAATAAAAGAGTTGCAGATTCAAGAACGTCAATTGGAGTCTAGTTGTTACACTATGCCAATCATGCCTATTCCAAATAGGACGAGTGACAACGGTCCGAATCTAGATATGGTCATCAAGACTGGTTCACCCCTCGGTAACACTGGGGGTGGTATGACCTCGCCTTTCGATGACGCTGGGGGTGGCTCAATTCCTTCTTCTCAACATCGTTTGGCAAGAAGTGAAGAGAATCAGAAGGAGGTCGAACCTGTCACCTCCCCCGTCAGGCGTTATCCCAAAAGAAAGAAAGCTGAGGGAAGTCAACCGGAGTTCAGGCCCAGGTCGGCTGATTTTAATCAGTCATGGCGGCGACTACTATGGGAGCGATACTCCTTCAAGGACAATGATGTTCCAGACATCCTTGAATATCTTTTGAAAAATGACAAAATCAAGCTCCCACCCATCAAAGATCAGGAGGAAGCTAATCAGATTTCAGACCCAAAATATTGTGGGTACCACAGGAGGATTCTTCATCCCACCAAAGGCTGTTTTGCTTTAAAGAAAAGCATCCAGGCCTTGATTGAAGCCGGCGTCTCAATCGCAGAACAAACCGAATGAGAGCAACCAGCGACACTCCGAAAAAAAAGTATATGAGTATAAACTGCTTCTTTCAAGACTCCAACGGGAATATGAGTATAAACTGTTCCTCTGTATCTAACGGGAAGTTCCTGGAGAGTATTATACGTGATATTCTTAAGGATAACCCGATACAGATACTACTTATTGAACCAGTCTCCTGATGATTTTCAATAAGTTTGAACCTAAAGCGGAAAGACCATTCGTAGTAGAAACAGTTTACTCGAACGGTGCATATCGCCTAGTCACCAAAGATGATGACCAGCTTATGATGCTAATAAATGGCAAATTTCTGAAGAGATACTATCCTTAGTATCCTCAGAAGAATTGAGGTACCGGGAAGTTCCCGGAAGAATACCACATCGGGGTATTCTTAGGGATAACCCGGTCGCTGATGAACAAGAAATCAATATTCGAAGTCCGAATGTTCTTGTTTAACAGAGTCTAATTCTCTTTTGCTGAGATGAGATCTAATCGTTGATTCTCCCCTCGCAGAACTTTCAGTGGTTTTTGACTACTCATAGTCTCCACCACACCATTCCAGTTTGGTCAAACCTTACGACAGTTAGGGCCAAAGCCAAATTCCCCTCTCGATTCCGTCAATGAACGAGAGGTCCACAAATCGAGTGATCAAACCTTCTTTCGGTTATGATCATTCCCACACCATTCCAGCTTGGTCAAACCTTACGACAGTTAGGGCCAAAGCCAAATTCCCCTCTCGATTCGTCCAAAGAACGAGAGGTCCACAAATCGATCGATCAAACCTTCTTTCGGTTATGATCATTCTCACATTTCCCACTTGGTCAAACCTTACTACAGTTAGGACCACAACCAAAATCCCCTCTCGATTCCTCCAATGAACGAGAGGTCCACTTTCAA
>BQKN01000276.1:297926-313026 GCA_022839385.1 Asparagus kiusianus
TACACTATGCGGATGAAGCTTGAACTTGATCTTTAACTTGAATTGTACGTTGCTTCACTCCACAATTCCGCCAACCTCCGTTTGATATGATCGTGAATGCGTAATTCCATCCATCCTCCAACTCGTTGTTTGCCTAGAATAAATACGAAAACACAAACACTAGACAAACAACATTAGTGGTAAATTGTTTGTTAAACATCATCAAAACAAAGAGGCCAACATGCTCAACTATAACTTTTTGAGTAAACTTTTCAACGGATCAAGATCAATTGTATGTTCGGTCATCGAAAAGAAAATCTTATATATAAATTGAACCAAACACCCCCTTAGCCTAGAGTTGTAGAAGAACTTTTGTATTCTAGGTTTAATTTGCTCAACGAGCGCGATCTTGATATATTTTGTTTGCCTTGAGCGATGATAATTGTCCGCCCCTCAAGCACGTGGATACCTTGATTGCATGAGGTTTTTTGAATACTTAGAAATTGAAGTTCTCTCGATAACTGCCTTTCGTTTGTATATACTTCTCTTCAGTGGCGGAGCTACCTTGGGCTTGTCCTAGGCAGCTGCTCAGGACAAGAAAGTGAAACTATTAATACATAGAGAGAAATTACCCAATACCTAGATAAGAAAAACTTATAATTATCCCCCAACTAACCACGTGCAGATGAAAAATCAATCACCTATACAGAAAACTTCACTGAATCAAAGGAAAGGTTAATGAAAAGATCATGATCTAATTTTATTCGCATCAAAAGTTGATAATTTCATAAGAAAAAAATAATAATTGAAATTATCACCTCCTCTGAGGAGAATATAACGAGGAGAAGCGGATAAGCAGCGAGAGATAATTCCGAAAGTGATCCTATGAGTAAAGGAAATTCGTGCTAAATACATGCAAAATACACAACGGAAGACTATATGTATAATAATATTAAGCATGTAGAGAGCATGAAAAACATCCTAATCGAATCTAACATGATCCCTATATTAAACAGAGCATACAAGAGTTAGAAAGTCGTACTTTCAAAGCGTGATTCGATGGAAGATCGAACAACCCCTAGCTCTTGCTCCTTGTAGTACTAAATCTCTTCGTAGTGGATCTCCCAGTCTTCAAGTGAGCTTGATAAAATCAGAGTCTTCTTGAGACACAAGGCAAGATATCCACCCCGAGGTACTTTAAAATCCTACTACTTCCTCTTACTCAAAGATTGCTAGAGTTTAGTAAGAGGTAGATCTCTCTTCTTTTCTTTTATGAAAAGCAACTATGAATAAACCATTTATTTTATTTTTTTATTAACCATGAAAGAAGAAAGAGAGCTCATATTTATAGAGGAAGATTATGTCATGACAGGAATGACTCATTCTATGAGTCACACCATGAGTCATCAAAACAATGATTCTCTCATGTCATGCAATGACCCATCTCATGAGTCAAGCAATGAATCATGAAGAATCAAAACTATATGCTAAAGTCATATTCCCAAACCATACCACATTAATGACTTATCTCATGACTCATTAATCAAGGTATAATAAAGTGTGTATTTCATAAATGAAAATACCACATCAATATGGTATTTCATAAGTACCATATTTTGTAACTTTACAATCATTGACCAATAAGTCATCATATGACCAAAAAAGTCAATGAGTTAACCAAAAGTCAACTGTTGACAAAAAAAGTCAACTAGTTGACTAAAAGTTAACTTTATGAAAAAAATACTAGAATTCATTTCCTAAGCACATAGCATTCTAATTTTACCGATATACATAACCGTTTATGTGTATCCGGTAAAATCATATATACGTATTAATCATACGCATCACTCTATAAATAGTGTTTCATGGGATTTAAGTACGTGCTTGGTGTGATTCTAGGGCCCAACTTAAGAACTCGACAGTGGATGATATCCACAAGTACAACAGAGGTGCTAGCTACACATGAAGACTACTCGGGTATAAGTTATGATAAATGTCTGCAAGATGTTAACATAATTTTATCAGGACCACTCAGTGATAATATTGTATAGTTCGGTATCTTCGTCAAACCTTGTCAAACTATCGAGCCTAGGGTATGAAAAACTGTAAAATCCTAATAGCTCAATTAGTGTTTGTTGATATTAAACTCATAACCTATAAGATCAAACTGACACTCAGTTTATCTTATTTACCTCGGCAAAGGATTTTCTGGCTATAGTTATATCAAACAATCTTATGACATCAACTCCTTATACTGGAAGAGACGAATCTTATCTTGGCATCTCAATATCTACTTATGTCTCGGGATGCACCTTACAAGAACCGTTATACACAACTCAATAAGAACTGTGGTTAGGTAAAAGTCTAAGTACACCTATACTGACATGTAAGATATTACACTTATGCCTCAGGTCAAGAGACTATTATGTACTATATCACTTGAGAACTTCTATTTGACAGTTAAGTATAATTACCAACTAGATGTTCCCAGTGAGTCATTCAGTCAACTCATTCACTAATGAGTCACATGTATATTATATCTTGATGTCTCACATCAATGATCCAAGAGATGGATCATCATCCTACCAAAGGAGAAATAGAGTATACACTAGTCTTCCCAAAGTGATGATGTCCCATTTCAATACTTCATCGACTAGGAACATTTTAGAATATATGTTAACGACAAATCAGATCTCTTCATTACGATCATATCCGAAATGTCTGATAGTCTAGTATCATTCTAAGGACTTTATCTATATTAAAATACCAGATAAATCTGACCAAAATAGCATACTCTTATTTGGAACAAGAATGTTATATTCATATAAGTCCTATTACAATATACAATTATTTCCTGCAAGGCACCTATATCTAACAAACTCCTACTTGTACTAAGACCAATCATTATAGTATCTACTACCCAATAGCTCAACAAGTTTTTCAAATTGTGTACGAGCAATTGCCTTTGTGAATGGATCTGCTATATTATCTTTTGTGTCAACTCTTTCAATATTGATCTCTTAGCGATCAACTATGTCCCTGATCAAGTGATACTTTCTCAGAATGTGTCTGGACTTATGGTGAGACCGGGGTTCCTTTTTCAGAGCTATTGTAGCATTACTATCACAGTATAAAAGTACTGGATCTTTAATGGTGGGAATAACTTCCAGCTCTGAAAGGAACTTTCTCATCCAGACGGCTTCTTTGGCTGCATCATTTACCGTAATGTATTTGGCTTCAATAGTAGAGTCTGCTACTGTGTCCTTCTTGGAACTTTTCCAACTGACAGCTCCTCTATTGAGGATAAAACATATCCTGAAATAGATTTACTATCATCGATATCGCTCTGAAAGCTAGAGTCAAAAAAAGCCTCCATTTGGAGGTCACTTTTACCATATATCAAAAATAACTCTTTAGTTCTTTTTAGGTACTTAAGTATATTTTTGACCACTTTTCAGTGCCCTTCTCCATGATTAGATTGGTATCTACTTACCAAACTGAGTGAATAAACGATATCTGGTCTAGTACATAACATGGCATACATGATCGATCCTACTGTCGAGGCATAAGGAATTAGACTCATGTGTTTTCTCTCTTCATTAGTCTAGGGAGACATCTTTTTAGAGAGCGAGATTCCATGAGATGCAGATACAAAACATTTTCTAGAATTTTTCATGCTAAACTGCTTTAGCACTTTACCAATGTATCTAGATTGGGATAATCTTAATATCCTTTTAGATCTATCTCTATAGATCTGAATACCCAGTATACAGGATGCTTCACCCAAATCTTTTATGGAAAATCTTTTTGATAGCCAAATTTTAACCGCTTGTAATAACGGTATGTCATTACCGATTAAGAGTATATCATCTGCATACAAAATAAGAAACGATACTATACTCCCAATTATCCTTTTATACACACATGGTTCATCTGGATTTTTGATGAAACCAAACTCTTTGATAGCATCATCAAAACAGATGTTCCATCTCTGCGATGCTTGCTTCAGTCCATAAATGACATTAAGCAACCTACATGCTTTTCCACTGCTCCTACTGACTACAAATCCCTCTGGTTGAGACATATATATGCACTCTTCTAAATCACCATTTAGAAATGTAGTTTTGACATCTATTTGCCAGATCTCATAGTCATAGTGAGCAGCTATAGCAAGTAGGATCTGAATAGACTTTAGCATAGCCACTAGAGAAAAAGTTTTATCATAGTCCAAACCAGGTCTTTGACGATAACCTTTAGGTACCAGTCTAGCTTTAAAAGTCTCTACTTTTCCATCTACACCCAACTTTTTCTTAAACAAAAATTTGCAACCTATGTATCACCCCTGTAGGAGCATTGTCTAAGATCCATACTTTGTTGGTGTACATAGAGTCTATTTCAGATTTCATTGCATCATACCAAGCAACAGAGTCCCTACTCTGAGATGCTTGCTGATAACTCAAAGGTTTGTCATCATCTATGACGTGATCTAATATACTACCTTCAACGAGAAAATCATATTGTCTCTTAGGTGTAAGAGATCGCCTTAGATATCTACGGAGTGGTTGAGGTTCTTCTGGTACAACTAAATTTTTTGGTTCTACTAAATTATCAGTATTGATTTGTATCTGTGACACCCCTGGGTTCACACACGGCTGCAGTCCGGGGTGAAACCATGGATGTCAAACCTGCCATGCACCACACCGTGCAATAACACGTTTCACCATCACAATCACTATCTCTCTAGTGGAGTCAACATCAGGTGTAGGTACAAAGCAAGTGAAAAGTGAATCAACAATACTAGATGAAATGATAGAACACAATACATCTCATCAACGAAATAAACTGTAGTACATAGTCAAAGTCTGAAATGAAATAAACTGGAGTTCTTACAAGTCTCAAAATACAGCAAGTCTGAGTAAAGGAAATTAAGGCAACACAGCCTTTACAACTCTAGAATAAACTCTCAAATGTCTAAAAACACTACAGTGGAGCCCACAGAAAATAATACATAGATAAAGTAAAGCTGAACACTAAAGTAGTCCGCTATCAACCTACGGCTCTCCGTGCTCCTGGCTCGTGACCTGAAAAGAGGGAGGGACAACGAGCGTCAAAGCGCTAGCGAGCAACATCACAACCAACCCCAAGGGATAGGGCTCGTTGTATAAGAAAATACAGTAATGACAGAATATATATATATATACAATGTCCTAATAGTAAGGGGTTTTAGTACTTAGGAAATCTCAACACGAGCATAGGTACGTCGAGCGAAATAATCCAAACAAGGAAACCCTCATATATATACCTTGTATCTAAAATTGAAAATCCCTAAGTTTCCAAACCCGAAGTCTAATATATGAACAATAAAGAAAAGAAAAGATAATACTCCCATGTCTACCAATAAACTCAGCTGTGCCAAAAAAATACATAGTCGAAATAAGTGTCATTTACACTTAAATCACTATCATGTCCAAATACATCAAAGTGTCGTGCTCACAACCCAAATGTGTAATATGCTCAAGGTTTAGCAAAGGTTGCCCAACACGGGGTCTTTAGTCGCTTATAGTCCAACACGAGGACTTTAGTCGCTTATAGTCCAACACGAGGACTTTAATCGCTTATAGTCCAACATGAGGACTTTAATCGCTTATAGTCCAACACGAGGACTTTACATGAACCATGAAGTTACTACTATTAATGGAGTGTCCATTCAACTCTTATACGTGCCTTGCCGTGCATGTCCAAACTTTGTATCATGTCAAGTCATCTTACATATATAACATGTGTGTTCAGTCTATATGTTTGTACACAGCAAGTGTGTAAACAGGAAACAAAAGAAAACAGGAAAAACTCAGATGAGTCGACTCATGCACTCTTATGAGTCGACTCATACATCATGGGTCGACTCGTATACTGACGAGTCGACTCAGCAGAAGATAAATGACAACAGGAAACGAGTTCGTGAGTCGACTCATGATTAGCCATGGGTCGACTCAACATGATGAGTCGACTCATGATGAGTCGTGAGTCGACTCAAGGGCTGAAATCTGCATTTGTTTGAACTGAACTTGTTCAACTCGTTCCATATCTCAATTTTACCAGTATACATGCATCTAGCCTTCAAGTTTAGACTATTACACAGAGAGGAAACATATATATAACATGAAACAATTACTTGCATGTTAACACTAACATTTAAATCCCTAATCATGAAGGAAAACATTAAATTAATATAAAAACTCTTGTTTTTATTCTTTAAACAAAATTCCAGATCTGGGTTTTCATTAAAAACTTGTTGGTGAGGATTTAAAATCTTAAACACATGATTTCTAGCATTCACCCTAACAAGAATATTGTTTTGTACTTAAAATAAGTCTTAGGCTCAATAAAATCCATTAAAAACATTTACAAACAGTTAAAAACGTGGGGAAGGGTTTGGGTGAGATGCTACTCGCCTCAGATGTGAAGAATAGCAATCCCCTTCGCTGAAATCCAAGATAAAAGCTGAAATCCCCCTTGAAACGCCCCCAAGATCACCAAGAACGAGTTAGGGTTTGAAGGAGAGGAAGAGGGGTTAGGGTTCTTGGGAGTTCAGATGAAGAATGAGTGTTTTCGGGTGGGAGAAGTATATATGAGCCCATGAAAACCCGACCCGAAACCCAGCAAACCCGACCCGAAACCACCCAGAAAATCGTCGATGAGTCGACTCATGATATGTCATGAGTCGACTCATGACTCATGGGTCGACTCATAAATTATGAGTCGACTCAGCAGAAAGAAAATGGGAACAGGACTCGATATCATGAGTCGACTTATGACAGGCGCAAGTCGACTCAACCTGATCAGTCGACTCATGACATGTTATGAGTCGACTCATGAACAAAAATCTGCATACATTGATTCTTTTGCACACGATATGCAAACTTACAACTCATCCTCATACCTGAGGCATATACACATGCTCATAAGCTCAAATATCATTTCCCATGCATGACCATGCCACAAAGATCTTTATAATATATATTAATTATCTTTGTTCACTCATATTCACACTTGAAAGTTGTCAAAATCAACGGGGTCTTACAGTATCTCTGAAATTTTATCCAGTTCTACCATGCTCCCACTAATTTCTTTTTCAAGAAATACCTTCTCCAAGAATGTAGCATACCGAGAAACAATTATCTTTTATTCATCGATGTGGTAGAATTGATATCCATAGGAATTCCTTGGATATCTTACAAATTTACACAATACAGAGCGTGCCTCTAACTTTTTGGGATCTAGCTTTTTTACATAAGCATGACATCCCCAAATCTTAATATAATTAAGATGTGGTTTCACCGCATACCATATCTTATATGGAGGTTTAGGCACAACTTTAGTTGGAACCCTATTTAGTTAGTGTGCTGCTATTTCTAACGCATACCCCCAGAATGAAAAAGGTAATTCAGTGTTACTCATCATGGAACGTACCATATCTAATAGGGTACGATTCCTCCTTTCTGACACGCCGTTAAGCTGTCGTGTATGGGGTGGAGTAACCTGAGAGAGAATCTCATTCTCTTTTAAGAACCCTAAGAATTCTGAGCTCAAGTATTCACCTCCTCGATCCGGTTTAAGAATTTTAACTTTCTTGCTCGTTTGATTCTCTACTTCATTTTTATACTCAATAAATTTCTCAAATGTTTCAGACCTGTGTTTCATCAAAAACACATGTCCAAATCTTGAAAAATCATTAGTAAAAGTAATAAAGTAGGAGTAGGCACCTCTGATCATTGTAGATATAGGACCACATACATCACTATGTATCTGTCTTAAGAGTTCTGTAACTCTTTCTCCAGTTCCCGTAAATGGAGTCTTAGTCATTTTACCTTTAAGACAAGACTTGCAAGTATCATAAGATTCAAAGTCAAATAGATCTAAATATCCATGCTTAAGTAGCTCACAAAGTCTTTCTTTATTAATATGACCAAGTCTACAATGCCATAAGAAAGTGTCGTTCAAAACTGAGTGCATTCTTTTATTAGTGTGATGAGTATTCAGAATTGTGTTTTGGTTAAGAATATAGATGCCATTACACAATGTTCCATAAGCAATTAACTTTTGATTATATACGATATTCATAACATTGTTCTCCGACTTGAACATATATCTATCTTTATCTAATAAAGATATGGATATTATATTATACATCATAGTTGGTACAAAATAGCAGCTATTCAAAATCAAAATATTTCTATTTGGTAAAGCTAGATGAAAATCCTCAACCGCAACTGCTGCAACTATTGTACCATTACTAACTTGTAGGGTCATCTCTCCAGCACAAAGCTTTCTATAACTTCTTAGCCCCTGTAACAAATTACAGATGTGAGATCCTGATTCGGTATCTAATACCCAAGATGTAGGATTTATAGAAAAACAATTTTGAGTAACCAACGTACCTGAAGATGAAGCAACAACTTGCTTCTTCTTGTTGAGTGAGGCTAGGAATTCAGGACAGTTCCTTTTCCAGTGTCCTGACTTGTGATAATGGAAGCACTCTGCAGTCATTATTTTTGCCTTCCCT
The DNA here is from genome assembly GCA_022839385.1 of Asparagus kiusianus. NCBI lineage: Eukaryota > Viridiplantae > Streptophyta > Magnoliopsida > Asparagales > Asparagaceae > Asparagus > Asparagus kiusianus. The sequence continues at coordinate 306,469 of BQKN01000276.1, forward strand.
TTGTCTTTCTTGAAAGCCTTCTTAATATCTTTCTTTGGTTTAGTAGTTTTCTTCATTCCCTTTTTCTTGGCAATCAGTTTTTTAGAAGTGGAAGAAGATTTCCCTATAACCAAGGTTGGTGTTTGTCCCTTTTTCATAGAACTTTCCTCCTGCCTTAACAAATTAAGCAGGGCAGGAAGAGTGGGCTCCAGATCCATCATCAAGAACTGTGATATGAATCAGGAGTAGTCTAGTGTTAAGAACTGCAGAACGATATATGTATATCTATCTGCATCTAGGCATGCGTTCAATAGTTCAAGCTCATTGACATAGGCGATCATTTTGAGGACATGGTCCCCAACAAAAGACCCCACAGTCATTTTCGTCTGGAACAAATTCCTAGACGCCGCGTACTTCATTTGTCGCGGTTGCTCACCATACAGTTCTTCTGTATTACGAAATATGGATCTGATATCCATATTCTCATGTTGCCTCTGATGGACCAAATCCATAGAGGCAATTGTGAGGTATTGAGCAAGTGAACAATCTTTATCTCACTTTATGTGGATTTCATTGTCCACTACAGTGGGTTCTGGACCTAGAACGGGTTCCGGTGTTGTGAGGACATATGCTACTTTGTCATAAGTTAGGGCAATTTTAATATTCCTCAACCAGTCTTATAGGACCGGTTAACTTGTTCTGTTCTAGTATGAGTTTTAAGCCAGACATGATGGCCTGAAAGAGAGAAAAAATATTTTAGCATATATGCAATACATAAAATAGATTTAGTTCATTTTTTTTATCTAAGTTATGCCTCCCACTATTTTTTGAGTCCCTCAAAACCTTTATCAGAGGTGATCGGAAAACAACCTCTTGTTTTCAAGTGGGATCAAGATCCAATTATTATTAAATATATCAACCTTGACGATGGCCAACAAATTGATATACTCAATAATTGGTAGACAATTTTTGTCTTTTACATTCTTATAATTCTTGATATGATTTTACCCCTAGTCTTTTATGACCTTGACGATAGCCAACAAATCATAAAAATCTAGTTAAGTTTGGACCCATCATTTCTTGACCGGCTTAAATTTAACTTATGCATACTCTTGATGAAGACTAACAAAGTTGTATAACCAACTTAAGCTATCCTTATATCTTATATACAGATGAATAGTATTTAGCCATAGAATAGTATTGTCTTGACGATAGCCAACAAACAAAGTATTTATAAGATTAGTAGTATTCAACTAAAATGATGGAGGGGTACGGACGATTTCATAAATCTTTTACCGTAATCAAACTTGATATAGTTTAAAGATGCTCTATATTTATACTTGCAATAATTAAACTAGCCAGGCAAGTACAAGATTGGTGGGAGGGTTCTGAGATATTCACCGGGAATATTCATCGGATCTTAATTAAGTAACCACCACTCTTTAAGACTATAGCGTGAAAGATTGGGCATCACCCCTAATCTTAAGTTGGGCATCACCCCATGAGCTATATCTCATAATTACTTTCCTTAACACTAGTTAAAAGTTTATTCTAAATATATTTCTTTTAACTCTTTTAGGTTTATTTTTCTTTCACACTAACGCTATGTTAATGTCGGTCTCACCACTCTATGGTCAATAAACTCTTATTGTCATGTCTCACAAAGTTTAAAAATAAGGTTTTTATATTAAAAAAACTATTCTCTAGTGAGATAGAGATATAAACTTTGCAAAATATAGCACCCAATTGTATTGACATCTACAATTGGGGCACAACCAACATATCAACATATATAATAGTAATATGGAATGATAGTGAACAACTAAAGGAATAAAATGCAACTATACTAATTATATTTAGGCAAGCAATTTGCAACTCCTTGTAGTGCTAGCTCCCTTACAAATCCTGTATTATTACAGTCACATATACATAGGACATGCAAACCCCATTTATTATTGCAAAATCATCTCGTAGGATGGATAATAATATTGTATTGAATATAAAATAAAAGCTATAAATGAAATAACTAAACTAAATAAGCATACCCTCCCGCCCACACACACACCCGAACAAGGGCCTATACCCGTAGGCGTAGCCTATGATCGGTGAGCAAGTGCCTTAACCCATAGGCGTAGCCCATGCTCGAGGAGGGAAGAGGTCATAAAAAATATTACATTTCTAGCTATATTACATTAATACAATAAATACAAGAGAATCGTTGTCCACTACCATCCATAAACATAACATCCACGTAAGATAAGATAAAACATATAACTTAATCAATATTAAGAAATATGCATCTATCTAGTTATGCAACAAATTAAAAAACTAGATAACATAAAGATTATCCTAACTCAAATAGGACTATCATGCTTCTAGCATACAACTACACTAGTTGTAAATAAGTGTTTTGTAATTTATACAAGTATTTTTACTCTTAAAAACTTATGAACCAAAAATAACATTTTTAATCAACAACTAGTATAACTAATTACAAAACAACTTGTATTAATTAACTAGTTTCATTAAAATATCTTTTAATTAAACTAGTAATTAGAAGCAAGTACAAAGTCCTCTATGAGTTAGATATGCATGTAAAGATTCAATTAGATGGAACTATGACTCTGATACCATGAAGGAAATTCATACTAAATACATGCAAAATACGCAACGGAAGACTATATGTATAATAATACTAAGCATGTAGAGAGCATGAAAAACAAAATAGGACCATCCTAATTGAATCTAACATGATCCCTATATTAAAGAGAGCATACAAGAGTTAGAAAGTCGTACTTTCAAAGCATGATTCGATGGAAGATCGAACAACCCCTAGCTCTTGCTCCTTGTAGTACTAACTCTCTTCGTAGTGGATCTCCATGAGTCATGACATGAATGACTCATTCTATGAGTCACACCAAGAGTCATCAAAATAATGATTCTCTCATGAGTCATGCAATGACTCATCTCATGAGTCATGCATTGAATCATGAAGAATCAAAACTATATGCTAAAACCATGTTCCCAAACTATACCACCTTAATGACTCATCTCATGACTCATTAATCAAGGTATAATGAAGTGTGTATTTCATAAATGAAAATACCACATCAATACAGTATTTCATAAATACGATATTTGTAACTTTACAATCATTGACCAATAATTCATCATATGACCAAAAAAGTCAATGAGTTGACCAAAAGTCAACTATTGACAAAAAAGTCAACTAGTTGACTAAAAGTTAACTTTATGGGAAAATACTAAAATTCATTTCCTAAGCACATAGCATTCCGGTTTTACCGAATACATAATCGTTTATGTGTATCCGGTAAAATCATATATGCGTATTAATAATACGCATCACTCTATAAATAGTGTTTCATAGGATTTAAGTACGCGCTTAGTGTGACTCTAGGGCCCAACTTAAGAACTCGATAGTAGATGATATCTACAAGTACAACAGAGGTGCTAGCTACACATGAAGACTACCTGGGTATAAGTTATGATAAATGTCTGCAAGATGCTAACACAATTTTATCAGGACCACTCTGTGATAATATTGTACAGTCCGGTCTCTTCGTCAAACCATATCAAACTATCGAGCCTAGGGTATGGAAAACTGTCAAATCCTAATAACTCGATTAGTGTTTGTTGATATTAAACTCATAACCTATAAGATCAATTAGCAGAGCCCAGCCCCATTGGTTTTAACCAGCGCACGAATTGGTCGGGGTTGAGAACCCTGACCAATTCGAAGCCCATTTCAAATTGGTCGGGGTTCCCAACCCCGATCATTGAGCAGAACCCAAACGCAGGGCCAGTGTTGGTGCACAAAATGGTCGGGGTTCCCAACCCCGACCATTTTGTAGACCCCATTCCACCCACATTCACCTGGAAACTCATACTTCCTGTAGTACAAAATGTAATCACAAATAACACATGCTAAAATGTAATCATACTCATGTTATCAATCCACAATGCAATCACAAACACAAATATCATACGTACAATTCATATTCGTAAACTTAACATTATATCAAATCCATCGCAACACAAACAACATATCAAGTCCAAATTGCAACTCAAACGCAAACATCCTATCAAGTCCATTGAAACTTAACAAATATCAACAACGCCCTTTCCCCTCCCTCTTCCTCTCCCTCTCCCTCTCCCTCTTCTTCCTCTCCCCCTTCCCCGTTCACCTTCGACGTGAGCTCGGATAAGTTCATCATCCGGTTGTGTGTGAAGTTGGGAGCGCATGACATCCGCGTCGACTCGAACTGCCAGTGAACATCCGGCTTGAGCCTGCTGTGAGCCGCCAGCTTCATCATGCGCACAGCTTGATCCCGCCCCCGTGTGTCCTCGTCGACGTCGCTGCCCGTACTCAATTGGTCGCTCCTCCCGTCCATCACGGATTGCATTACGCGTCCTCTGAAGATCCGACCGTATCTTTTTTATCATTCGAAGGAACGTGTTCCTCGGCTCCTGCTCGGTAGTCATGCGCAATGCGTCATGTGCCATAGTAGAAAGATCTTCGAGCTCTTGTACCTATAAAATAAAAACCGAAAGAAATTATTATCAAGTGGATGGTGAGAAAATAAAACTCAGAAAATAATTGTATATTTTTCTTATACACTTACCAACTCTTTCTTGACTGGGCCTCTTGGTATGTACTCCTTCGGGGCTTTGTTTTCTTAAAATACCCACCGGCGAGTAATCCCCCAATACCACCGCAGGTACACACCTAGGTCAGGTACATCAGCCCTCTCCATCACTACCTGTTCCTCCCTTAAATCCCAGCTCTGGATGTAATTTTGGCGAATTATTTCCCAATTAGCACGATGTGCATCTTTTCTTAGATCTCTCTCTATTCTCTCCATAGACGTTGGAATATGTTGTCGTAGTCCAAATTGTCGAAGCACACAGTCAGACACGTGCATTTCGACAATCTCAAAGCATATAAGTGGGATGCGAGCACGCCATACATCCTCACCTTCTCGGCAAATATCTGGTAGTGACTCCAACACTAGCTCGTAGGGCATCCATTTGACCTATAAAGAAGATAGTATGATATATTGATTGAATATATTTAGATATCGGTAACAATTGGTCGTATAATTGAATATATTTAGATATTATAATTTTTATACCTGTTCATCCTCCATCTGATCAAGCTCATTTCTGTAAAAATTTTCATGCCCCTTTGGAGAGGTTTGCCAAGATCTGGACACATTCCATCTATTTTATATACAACGGGTTAGTATATATTGAAATAAAGCACTGAAATTACATGCATCTTAATAATACCTGCAGCCTAACGGAATATGGCCATCGAGAGCGCGGGCCTCCCTCAAATTAGGTGTTCCCAAATGCAATCGCTCCCATGACCATATCTGCAGCAAAGTGAGGCAGCCCTTCAATTCTTTGTTTTGTACGAGTACTATTTTTGTCATCTCTCTATACAAGTAGGCTAACACTGCACTCCCCCAAGATAACTCTCCACACTCTGATAGGTCCCCAAGAAGCGGTAACCATCTCACGTGCACGGAATCCTTAGTGGTATCCGGAAATAAAATAGTACCGATCATATGTAAAATATATGCACGGGCATAGCACTTAATGATCTCATCAGTCACATCGATCGGTACATTCATAAAGTTATTCCTTAACCATTCGAGCTTGATCTTCCCCCCTTCATAGTAGGACAGTGACCCAGCAATTCTTCACACGCCCTGACATAGTTAAAGTCATCGGTGCCTGTCACTGCATCACCATCTACTCTGAGGCCAAGTATAACCCCAACATCCTGCAATGTAATCGTCGCCTCTCCTTAGCGCAGGTGGAAAGTATTTGTCTCGGGCCTCCATCGTTCAACCAATGCCGTCAAAAGTGCCCAATCAAGTCTTACCCATTTAAGTTGTGAACATTCAAAAAAGCCGGCTTGACGTACATAATACTGTATCTGTGGATCCGTCAACTCCCAGCTTGAGTGTGCACGGGTATGATCAACAACAGTAATACTCGGGGCCTGCATGTAGTAAACAGTGTAAATGTTCAGTAACAATCAACAACATTGAAATTTATATATAATTGAAAATAATAAAAATGCACTTTACCTTCGTAGCGTCTATCTTCGCGGATCGGTGGCGCTCTTGATCATAAAGGACATCATGTGTTAATGGACCCGCCTCCATAACTGAAATATCTGCACATATAATGATGATCCATTAATTGATCTATAATTGAGTTAGAAAAAAATTGAGTTTATTATAAGCATTGATTTATAAGTATTGTTTGAGTTTTTTATAAGCATTGATCTATAAATGAGTTAGAATAAAATTGCAAATGTATAAAATTGTACCCATTAATTGTTATCTATTTGGATTGGTCGGTCAATGAGATCTTCTATGCCCGGCTTGTCTGCAATATCCACATCTATTTTTCGGAGCTCCTTCCCGGCCTTCATCCATAGTACCTTTTAAGCATACTGATCGTGGGCGTCCGGCTTGTCTCTTATAGCTTGGAGGCACCACATGTGGCCCGTTATAGTGTGGCCAATAACGACTATCATGTACA
>BQKN01000276.1:313426-342948 GCA_022839385.1 Asparagus kiusianus
TATATATATCTCTTTTAAAATGATCAAATACTACAAATCATAAGTTTAAATTTTACATAAAGCAACACTACATACCATATTGCATACAAGTTGAAATGATCTAGAATTTACAAAATATGGCTTGTGAAATATATTAAGGAAGCCGTTTTGAAATTCAAGCTCTAGGCAGCCTCACGATCATTAATTTAATTTGGAAAAATCATCAAACTTTCTACAAACACTAGTAGAAAATTGAACAAACTAGACGGAATTTTTTTCCATCTAGTTTGAGTCAAACTAGACGGAAACAATTCCATCTAGTTTGATCCGTCTAGTTTGAATCAATCTAGACGGAAATTTCCGTCTAGATTGACAAACTAGATGGTTTTTAATTTTTTTAAATGAACACTCAACCTAGACGGAATTTTCGTCTAGGTTGATGCAACCTAGACGGAAATTACCGTCAAGGTTGGCTAAAAAATTAACCGCCAATTTTTTTATTTCCCCACCTATTTTTTCATTTACCCTCTCTTTTTTCTCCGCTCTCCATCTAAAAACCACCAAACGGCCAAACCCTCTCTCTCTCCGAACCCCCAAATCTCTCACTATCGTCTCCACGTCGGCCGCTCAACAAAAGAGGGGAAGAAAATAAATAAATAAATAAATAAATAAATCGCCGCTTCAGACTTCAGCGGAGTGTGAGTTCTCGATGGCGATCTGCGCTCCTTCCTCGGATTCGTCATCGGCGGGAAACAAAAGTGGCTGGATTGTGCACGGGCTTCTCCACTGGTTCAGTAGAAAGTCCCGGTTCAAAGCGGCCGTCGGAGCCCACGTGGCCCCGGGCCTGCGCTAGTTCAGTAGAAAGTCCCGGTCCAAAGTTATCGGGATTATCCCGGCCTGGTTCGCCTCCTCCCGGTTCGAGGGCAAACCCCTCGTCCCAATCCTCGGAAAACCCATGATCCAGGTACTTATTATTACCATTTTTATGAAATTGCTTCTTCTTTTCCTCTTAATTTTGAGCTCACAGAATAAAATCACATTCGTTGTTGTGTGGGAACTTTTTTTTTTAAATAGAGAACAAAGCTGGCCTCTACTTTGGACCACGTTGGTAAGTTCTCAATGCCCTTTTCTGTTGTTTTAATTAATTTTGACTAATGATTCAATGACTTTTTAGCTTTGATCTCAGTTTAAATAGTGTTGTTATCTTAACTTTTTAACTTTTGGTAGGATTTTGATGGAAATGACGGAGTTTTTCGTTATATTTTATTGTCTCAGTTTTTGCTCCGTTGGTTCCGATGATTGGGTATAGAGCGGTTTTGGCGTTATCGGGATACGTTTTGAGTAACGTGGCATTTGTGCTTGCTACAGTTTTTCTTTACAAGTCAGTTCGGAATTAAATGCTGCTTTTTAATGTTATGAAAGAATTTTAAGGATTCCTGTATTCAAAGATTTAGAGTTCGTTCGTGAAAGATTGAGATATACTATTTTTTAAGCATAGGCATTTGCTCTTCTTCCTGCGGTCGATTTTGGTTTGTTTGGTCATTCTTGGGAGAACAAGTTTAAGTTTTTCCTTGTTAAGTCAAATGTGGTGAGTGAAAAAGGAGCAAATTAGTTAGCACGCTGGGGTTTGATGGGTTGTGAGAATCCCCTATTTTTGCTCTTGCGTCCCGCTGTTTCGGTGGCTTCCATCTCAAGTCAGAGTTTGATGCTTATTTAGACTAGAGGAGGTCAAGCGGCAAAGTTTTCTGTATGGAATCAAATTCTTTTTTTAGGCACAAAATAGCCATATGAAACTGCATCCATCCTTAACACATGCTCATACTAGATACCTGCTTAGGCTATAAATCATGTACTTCCAGGGACATGTAGCCGTGTCCAAGCTAAAACTGATTTTTTGCTTTAAGACACAAAAGTCCATTATTTTTGTAATTAGGTTCATGAGATCAAAATTTGTCTATTAGTTAAAAAATGTCTAAATTTGTTTAGGTTGTACCTAATTAATTAATAAGTAATAGTTAAAGAAAGAAGTATCCAAATTTCTTTATGTCCATTCACGGAGTTCCTATGTTGTCCAAACTCATTCAAAATGCTTAGCCTTGAAGACAAATTAGTGTTACTTGAATTTGTTGACAATTCTGAGTAATCCATTCATTTTGTTCTAACAATTTTATTGTTGACCATCACTTGGCATTTTCATCGTGTTACATATACATACATATATCTTGTTATTACCCATGTGTACATATATCTTGTTACATGTACATGAGACCATAACGCGAACATCTGCATAAATTTTATTTATTAAGAAGCTGAATATATTTATGTTGTAGAAGAATGCGGTAGATTGTGATTGATGGTTTTGAAAATTTTCGAGGCCTCACTATGATTTACCTCACTAAGATTTAGTCTCTTCTTGACATTAAAATTTGTATTTTGTTCCTACCTGATGCACCTTCAAGATACGCTTGCCATATATAACATGATCACTATACAGATGCATGCGATGTGTGTGCTTTATTTGTTGGAAAGTAATAAAAGTTCATAGTTAACATTATGTTTTCAGTTCTCTGGGTGATGCCTCTGTTTGCGATAGAACTGTATATAATCATGTCCCTCTGATTTAGCTCTTTTGAATTCTTTAGATAGTCAGGCCTCTGCATGCTAAGCATTGCTCTACTTGTGACCGTTGTGTCGAGCAGTTTGATCATCATTGCTCTGCAGTTCTGGACGTAAATACTACTTGCATTCTTCTTGTAATCATGTCCATTCTGTTGTATCTAATTAATACTCATCTGTAACTGCAGCGGAATAAATGGGATTTCTTCATGTTCCTTGTTTTAGAGGTGTCTGCCATGGTGATAACAACTGCCATAACCATGATAAGTATATGCATTCAAGAATGGCCTTCTTTGTGACTTTTTTCCTTGTTAAAAATAATGGTTTTTTTAAAAAACCTGTAATTGACGGGGAATAAAACTTTTTAGGAATCAAGACAAATCCAACTGCTCCACAATTTTTTGGTGCCTGGATGAACCATGCTGCTACTCATCACCCGGGAATAAGACTGCTTTGTTTCTACTTCTCTTCACATCTGTAAATTTATCTTTCTCATGGCTTTCGCGAACTCTTTCATTGTATAAATTATTGACATGTGAAAATTAGTTATTGTCTATGTAAATAATTTATGCTTTGCTCTAGTATTTTGGTGAATGTAATATTTGAATATAATTGTATTTGATATTGAAATATAATGAGATTGTGTTGGATATGAATATATTTGGTGTTGGATATTATATAGCGTGCAAGATAGATTCCGCCAAAAAAAACTACTGTAGCAGAACAAACCTAGACGGAAATTCCGTCTAGGTTGCTACTGTAGCAACTGTGGCAACCTAGACGGAATTTTCGTCTATGTTACCAACCTAGACGGAAATTCCGTCTAGGTTGCTACTGTAGCAACTGTGGCAACCTAGACGGAATTTTCGTCTATGTTACCAACCTAGACAGAATTCTGTCTAGGTTACAACCTAGACGGTTTTTTATATTCCGCCTAGGTTGTTTTCTGTCTAGTTTGATCAATCTAGATGGAATTCCGTCTAGTTTGACCCAAACTAGACGGAATCATAATAGACTGAGCAACCTAGACAGATTTCCGTCTAGGTGGATCAACCTCGACGAGAAATGGAGCAACCTAGACGGAAAATTCCGTCTAGGTTGCTCGTTTTTCTACTAGTGAAATACAGATAATGAAAGAAGAGCACTTATACAAGAGATCTTACTCTATAGAAACAAAAACAAACAAATTGAATCTCCCCTATCCTACAAAACATTGTCAAAAGAAAAAACAATTATCATCAAGTATCACAAATAGCAAAAATATATATATCTTTTAAAACGATCAAATCCTACAAATCACAAGTTTAAATTCTACATAAAGCAACACTACATACCACATTGCATACATGTTGAAATGTTCAAATCCTACAAATCATAATAAAGTTTAAATTCCATAACATAGCACATTACAAACATTACATATAAATCTCAAAAAGGTGTCTCATACGTGACTCCTTTACGATGTCGATTACAATATTCAATCCACATTTCATATGCAATTTGATCTCTCCGTGACTTCCACTCTTTCCGCGTATCAAGTTGTTCTCGTTGAGTCATTTGTTGTGTAAAATCAATAATGGATGCATCTTCATTCAAGATATCTCCATCCTCCTCATTTACATGCATAAACTCATTCAAGAACTTATCGTTCGGATCAATAATAGCAATATAATTATGTAAAATAGTACATGCAATTACGATGTTTACTTGACTTGGGAAAGGATGATGAGGTTTGGTAGAAAGAATCTTGAATCGATTTTTTAAGATTCCAAATGTGCATTCTATCTTACTACGAAGTGATGAATGCCAAAGATTGAATAACTCTCAACGATTGTTAGGAACTCTTTCACTATGTTCTTTCAAGTGATATCGTACACCACGATAAGGAGCAATGAATCCCGGCATGGTTGGGTATCCAGCATCACACAAATAATATTTTCCTACAATATTGATGAAGTGCATTGTTATATTACATATAACCTACTAATATATTGACTAATTTATCATCTTAATCGAAGTTTTGTTTATGTCCTACCTTCGTAGACTCTCAAACCATTTGGTGGGGCAAGGATAGTGCATCCTTAAGAATTATGAAGTCATTTGCAGCTCCCTCCCAACCAGCCATCACATATGTGAATCGTTTATTTGGTGTTACTGAAGCCAAAACATTTTGTGTGATCCCTTTGCGTCCTCTAAATTTAGGAGCATCTTTAGTTGGCACTATTACATCTATGCGTGTTCCATCTATTAGACCAATACAATCCTGAATAAATATATCTTTCAAGATCCTAATTAGTATCATCTCAATAGAATAGCTATAATTGTTTATAATTAATATAGGTAACTTACCTTGAAAAATGGAAACCATTTACTAGATTTCATAATTTCTGCCGGAGTTTCATTTGGGAATTGTTTCATGAGCCTATCCCAAAGAGAAAAAATAGCTCATAGAACTTTATTGAAATACCTACTAATAGTCTCCTCGGAACGTTAAGTCAAGTCTGCAAGCCATATTATTGGACTTGTGTCCCATTATGTAGAGAAATATATCTAATTGTTCTTCTATAGGAACATGAATTGTGTCCTTCAATAAGCCCCCATCTCTCATCATTTGAGCTAAGTTCATAAAAGGTCCAATACGCATCCTGAGATAGTCTTGACAACTCGATGTACTACCATTTAATATCCGACGCATATGAGAATGTCTATCTAATTCTCTTACATACGAAGGATGACGAGGGATGTTACGTCTTTTAAGTGGACGATGTTGATATCGGCGTATGAATACCATTAGCATAACTAGTACAGTAGCAACAGCAGCTGCATTGTTCATCCTATGCACAACTTCATTTCTGTCCATCTTTTATATATATATATTGTAAGAAAGTAATTAGTTTTTGAAAGTAAGAAAGTAAAAGTAATAGATTGTAGCCTAAGAAAGTTATATACATTCAAGGTTTGAGTAAATATAACATGATTCCTGAGAAATAGTGCATGAAAAGAATAGTGCTTAAAAATTCCATACAACAAAATATTAGAACAATATATACTTGAGATTATTTAGAGCCTCAAAACTGTGATTTATTGTTTATTTAGTTTATGTTGGGTAATTTAGTACAGTGTCAGCGGAACTACCCTCAAGAAAACAACGGAGTCGCCGGTTTTTATACCTCGATATGAATTGGAATCTTGAAAAGTATCATTAGATGGAATACATGCTCAACTGCATGCTTTACGCTACCAATAAATTCAACCAAATTCCAGCATGTAGATATTGAAACATTAATTCATGAAATTAAGCAAAAAAAAATGATTTCCTATCAATAATAATCAAGTTTCTATCAATTATATGTAAAAATGTACAGAATTAAATAACATTGTTCAATACGTATAAGGGAATTAGAGACTCCAAAAGAGGATCCTTTAAAAAATAAAAGAAATATATTTTTTATACGTACAGAATAAAAGAAATTTCTTTGAATATATTTTTTATAAGTACTACCAATAAATTCTGTTCAACACGTACAGAATTAAATAATTTCTTCAAATCTAAGCACCAGATCAAACCTACTCCTTTTACTTTGGATTTGTATCCCTAGAATTAAAAACATATATTTTTTCTATACATTGGTTTTTCTTAAATCTGAGAGATACCCATCATCTAGTTCAAGCAAATAAATGAGAAAAGGACGAAATTTGAAATAAATGAAGGGATGTTTACCAAATCGATAATGAATTTAAAGTTCCGTGCAAAAAAAAAACAAAAGAAATTTGAAAGGGAACTTAAATTAATAAATAAAGGTGAAATTTTTATACCTCGACCAAATCCTTTCCTCGAGCGGATCTACCCTCAAGCAAACGACGGAGTCGCCGGTTTTTTCTTCTCCGACTTGAAGTGCAGCCACGACTAAGACGGAGGCGCCGATTTTTTCTTCTTCTCTGACTTGAAGAGCAGCCAGGAGCGGAGGAAAAAGGGTGAAAAAATGAAAGCTAAGAGAAAAAGGAGGTAACCCTAGGCGCTGTTTGGTTTTTTTATTATTTTTTCTGACTTATTGTCAACTTTCTGCCTAAATCATGTCTTTTTTTTGTGAATTGCCTTTACAAGCCATATCAGCATAGTAAAACACTTTACATTATTTTCACAGTTACAAAGAAACAATTAAAAAAGAGAAAAACTGACATTAGAACCCACTTTTTTATACTTTCCATCCTTTTACATAGTAAAAACATACAACCAAACAGCCTCTTAGTTCATAAGATCTTGTTTATACCTTTAATTTCTCGGAAAGCAGCACACTTCAATTCATTATTTTTTTATATGCGGGTCTCACCACAACCACTCACTCATGTTGTATTAAGATTTGATTCTATAATGCTAGTGGATGTTACTGTGGAATCATATTGCACCTTTTGCCAGCATTATGATTCATATATTCCATATAATTGGTGGCTTTACACAACACAATTGAAGTAACTTTTGTTTCTAAAAGTAAATATCCGGTCCAGTGGCGAACTCACAAAATTTTCTTTAGGGAAACGGACAACAAGCACCTATTAACTTAAAAATAAAATTATAATACTATAAAATTATAGTACTTAATGGGAATACATTCAGTGTTTTTTTGGATTTTAGTGTCGTAATTTGAACTTTGAGTATTAGGGCTTATTTGACTTGATTGTTAGAAATTTAAATGGGCTTCTACTTTTCAATAGACTTGTTCAATTTGCTGCTATAGTGTTTTAAAATAGGTCAGGGTGTAATTTTTAAGATTTATGAGAGAGCATATTGTAAATATTACATGAGTTTTATATGCAATTTATAAAATTTTATTAGTGCAGCTGCACCCCTACAGGCTACAAATGTATCTGCATCCGCTTCTGAACCGGTCATCAAATCTCAAAAGATTTGTTATAGACGTTTGTTTGAGTTTTATATAATAATAACTGGACTTCATGCAAGTTTCTTTAAGATCCTTGAGATTTATCAATCCCCAAAGTTAAACCTCCAAATGCTATTTTAACCTCTAATCATTGATAAAAGTCTCAATGCAAAACACCCATATTTTTATGGACCGTAACATAGATTTGAAGCATTTTTATTTCTCATATATACTTGTAACCAAACCCTGCCTCTTCGCTATTTTGAAAGGACAGTATATATATATTTATATTGTAGCGGATTTAAGAATTACCGAAAGGACGAGGAATAAACCATCAACTCAAGCTTTTGTATTATGGATGGAATACGGGATGATCCAAGCACATAAAGTTAAGGTCGTGTTTGGTTCAAATTCTATGAAAAATGGGAAAAGGAAAATATTCAAAAAGTAAATTTTTTTATATTTCCATAAAAAATTATAGAAAAATTTTTAAGAACTTAAAAAGTTTTAATTTTCTTGTTTTTCATCCTTTCTTTGTTCAGTTCAAAAGAAGAAATGGACTCATTACTTTATAAAAATAGTAAGTTTTTTTTTGTTTGGTTACATATGAAAATTTTATAGAAAAGTTTTGCTAATCTTATTCATCACTTTATAACGGTTCGAAATTAGCATAATAATAACAAAAACAGCACCAATAACTCAAATTGAGCTCAAATCAGAACCAGAAAGATTACAATATAGCGCTAAACAAACTCGAAATCAGCCATGAATATTTATAAACAGCACCAACAGCTCAATCAGAGCTAACTTAGCACAATAGAGAGCTAAACAAGCTAGAAATCAACATAATAATAACAAAAATACCACTAACAGTTCAAACTAAGCTCAAATCGGAACCAAAAAGTTCACAATATAGAACTAAACAAGATCGAAATCAGCCATAATTAACAACTTAAAATTCACCCTCAAAGAGGTCAGTGTACAGGAAAAAACAGTGAAACTCGTCCTATGTTGCATAAACTAGAAAAGCTTGTAATGTTGCAACCAAGCACCTTCTCTGAACTGTCTTAATTAACATTTAATGTGAGGGACAAATATAAAACTTAGGACAAGTACATGTGTCTCAAATACAAAATCTTTGGCATGCTAATGCACCAAAACTTCACCGTTCTTTTCATGCATGGAGATGTGTGATTATTCCAAGGGCTAATGCATGTGGGACTACATAAATGGAGAGGGATTGGTTCATTATCAAAGACGATTATATATCACCTGATTAACATATGAAAGGACTAGAAATCTAAATAACTCTTGTGCTTTGAGTCCAAATAAACCGCAGAAATTGAAGAAATTGAGTGTATAGAATTGGGAACAACGATGAAGAAGTTCAAATAAAAAGACAAAGAACGGGTTTTGGGTGTCTGGCGGTCGACCGCGAGTGGGGCGGCGGTCGACCGCAAACATGCATGAAACAAGAAAAAGTCTCTGGACTTTTCGCGGTCGACCACGTCGACTGGCGCAGCGGTCGACCGCGAGACCTTTTAGGATTATTTTGGGTTCTATCGTTTTTTCGGTCGACCACGATGGGTTCAACGGTCAACCGCAATGGGTTCGACGGTCGAACGAGAGTCGAGTCAGGCCCAGTTTGGGTTTACCTGTTCTGTTTGGGTTTCTGTTTTGATATAAATAAGAACACGATTTTGAGGGTTTGGTAGGCTTGTTGTGGGGATATTTGGAGCACAGAAAATATGTATTTTCTAAGTTATTAACTAGGGTTTTGTTTAGAGAGAATTAGAGATTTGTTGGTGAGATTAGTTGGTTGGTTTGAGTGATTTGTAATCTCGGTTTGTACTCTTCTTCTCTATTAGTGAAAACCTCATACCCTTCTTGCCCCGTGTACGTAGGCAACTTGCCGAACCACGTTAAAATTGGTTGTTTGTGTTTTGTGCTGTTATTTTGATTTGGTTGGCTTTTATCTCGGTGTTTGTTTAGGTTCCTTGAAGCACATCGGTTTGGTTTTGGCTTCCGTCGCGCACAACAAGTGGTATCAGAGCTTGGGCTATGCATTAAAGAAATATAGGCACTATCTGTATGGAGTACAGTTTGAGCTATTCACAGACCATAAAGTCTGAAGTTTCTATTTTCTCAGAAGAAACTCAACCAGAGGCAGCGACAATGGGTCGAGTTCATCAATGATTATGAGTTCGCGATTCAGTATCATCCAAGAAAGGCGACGTCGTAGCAAATGTTTCGAGCAGGAAGCGTCGACATCGGAGTGCGGCTTTGAGGTGCTCGTTGTGTCAAGATCTTTATACTCTTAGCCAGTTTGAATTTAGGCTGAATGTTTCGAGCAGGAACCGGCGTTTTTTTTTTTTTTTTGAGCTATGCCAGTGCAGCCGTCTTGGAGTGATAGAGTGGCTAGAGCTTAGTTAGAGGACACTTGAATTCAAACTCGGAAAGAATATATTTCCAAAAAACCCAAGGCCGATTTGGACCGTTGGGGCAGATGTAGGACTTCGAATGATGGTCTAATTAGTAATGCCAGTTAATGCATAACTAAAAGGGAATTGTTTAATGAGGCCCATTGCACCAGATACACAGTGAATCCAGACACAATAAAAATGTACAAGGACTTGAAGGGACATGTTTGGTAGAATGGCATGCTTAGGGAGATTGTAAAGTATGTAGCTAAGAACTCTACCTGCCAGCAAGTGAAGGCAGAACATCAGAGGTTAACATGGACCCTACTAACTTTACCCATTCCGGAGTGGTAGTGGGCAGTTATTTCTATGAACTTCATTGAAGGATTGCCAAGATTGAAGAAGGGAAACAATTCAGTTTGGGTGATAGTTGATCGGTTGATAAAGTTAGCATATTTTATACCAGTAAGGACGACTTACATGGAGGAGACTTATGCGAAGATATTCATCCAAGAGATTGTAAGATTACATGGAGTTCCAGAAATAATTTTATCAAATCGAGGCTCGGTTTTTACTTTACATTTCTGGAAGAGTTTCTAAAATTTTATTCGACGGCAAATTATCTTATAGCAGTGTAATTCACCCACAGACATATGGGCAGGCGGAGAGAGTAAACCAAATGTTGAAGGACATGTTGCGGGCATGTGTTATAGATTTCCATGTTAGGGAATTCAGCGATTCGGTAAACGGAGGAAACTTACCCCGAGATATGTTGGACAATTTAGGATTTTCAAGCGTGTTGGAGCAGTTTCATATAGACTAGATCTTCCAGTATTGATGTCGAGTATACACGATGTTTTTCATGTTTCGATGCTTAAGAAGCATTTACTTGACGAGGAACAGTAAGGAGTATTAGACGCGCCAGAGATTTAACTCCATGATGATTTGACTACGATTGAGATGCATATTCGTATTCTTATTATGAGAAAATAAGTCTCCCAAAACCCAAAACCCGAAACTGGAAACCCAGTCTGACTAGAAACATACTCTTCGGTATTTTGGCTGTAACTTTCGCATCCGACCTCAGAATGAGGTGATTAAAGATTTGTTGGAAATCTGCTGAAGAGACTTATAACTTTGGTCATTTAAGTTTTTTCATATTCACATTGTATCAGTGTGTAAAATACAAAATCTCTCTACTGGTCATTATTTTCCAGATTTATACATCATGCATGTTTTGTGCATTTGCACTCATATATACATATATACATTGAATTGATCTCAAATCAATTTCTAGTATACTCAAACATTATAATATATTATTTATCAATGTATAACAAATTTATTATTATTTATCACAAAATATTCAAATTTTTATGGTTTTACATTCTTCCCCCCTTAAAAGAATTTCATCCCCAAAATTCCGCATCTTATCTTAGAGATTAATAATACATTATTATTAACCTCTAGATATGAAACATAGCAATATCTATACTTAACCATCTAGAATACGAATACTCTCACTTAATCCCTAACTAAACGGAATTAGTATGTCGGACGAAAAATCCAAACGAGGAACCTCCCATATATATACCATGTATTCCGAATGATTAGTAGCTAAGTGTTAATACCCACATGCTAGTGTTAAATATAAATATGACTATTCAAATCATCATAAACTATAAGCAAATCATAATCAAATCAATTTACCTATTCAAACAGGTGTGCGTAGTCGCGACGCATATCCTCTTCGCGCTCCCAAAAAGCCTCCTTAGCTCCTTTCCGGTTCATTTGAACTTTGACTAATGTAATTACCCTATATATACATATTTATATACGAAAAACACCTCTTTTCTTTTGTATTCCAAACCCTAGCAGCCCCTCTCCTCCTCTCTCAAACCCTAACCCTAAACTTGAGTTTTAGGGAGAGTTTCATGAGGCGAAATGCCAGGAGAATGCAAGATTTGCGGCGTTTGGAATCGAGGTATCGTTTGCTGATTGTTTCAGGGGGGTTGTGTACATGATAAGTCAAGATTATCTACATCCAAACCCTTCCCTTAATAAAGATTAGACTTTAATGGTTAATGTGATGTTTTTCACGGTAAAGTTTAACCCGACATGATAAAGTTTAGATTTTTTATGATAATTCTTTAAACCATGATAGATCTATAATAATTCCTTCTGTTTATGGTAGAAATATGATCATGATCATTAGGCTTATTCATATTTTCATTTTTTTTATTTATTAATCATGATTAAACCATGTTTAAACCCTAATTTGGTAATTAAATAATATTTTATGTTGATTAGAGATGTTTAAAACCCTAGGTTTGGGGTAAAACAAGATTTGAAAACGTGTAACAATTGTTACATCGGTTTTAAGTTTCATACAAGTATATTTATGTTAATTTTATCGATAACTAGGGTTCTTGTAAAGAATTTGATTATTTGGGTTATTAAACATGATTAGGTTAAATCAAGTTTAAGTAAATCATGAGATATTTTTCTAATTTGTAGAAATAAAGTTTTCATATTATCATATGATTTATATATGACAAAATTCATGTTTTTGATGAGTTAAAATTTTTGCAAGTTTAAAACCTGAAAAATCTGTTATGCTTCTGCGCAGTCGACCGTGATGGACGCGGCGGTAAATCGCTGGGCAATATTTTGTACAATATCTTTCTGCTCATTTCACGGTCAACCGCGGTGGTCACGGCGGTCGACCGCTGGACCTGTTTGTGCATGTGCATGTTGTTTACATGAATTTGTGTGACTGGTGAGTTATCTGGGTTATCTGGTATTTTAATACACTGTAAATTATGTATTCTACACATGAGTGTATTATGGATATGAGTGTAGGATTCACTCACCAAAGCACGAGTGTGAATAGTATATATGCATTTTACTTATATCATTTATTTGTATTACGCTCATCATATGCAGTCCTCGTGTTGGACATTTATCTATTACGGCCCATGTGTTAGACCTTAATCATATCCATTCCTCGTGTTGGACATTTACCTATTATGGTCCATGTGTTGGACCTTAATCATATGCAGTCCTCAAGTTAGACATTTACCTATTGAGGCCCATGTGTTGGATCTTAATCATATGCAGTCCTCGTGTTGGACATTTACCTATTGCGGCCCATGTGTTGGATCTTTAATTATATGTCGTCCTCGTGTTGGACATTTATCTATTGCAGTCCATGTGTTGGACATTCATCATATATAGTCCATGTGTTGGATACTTATTCGAGTTATCTTATCTAATATGTAGCAGGTGAAGTCCATGTGTTGGACACGTATCTGATATCTGTCAAGACACCTTTGATATGGTTTGAGATGGAGTTGTCTTTTCTTATTGCTCCATGTAGTAGCTTTTGGATTTGGTATTTAGCTATTCATAATTTGAGCTAACGGGATATTCGACATACCTATGCTCGTGTTGTGGATTTCTAAATATCAACATCCATTTATTTCAGACTACATGATTGCTTATATGTATGTATTAACAAGTATTTTCCTTATATACAGGGAAAGTGATCTAGGTAAGCTATGCTTAATAGATAGAGCCTCCACTTCATTTAGTAGCCCTTCCCCGGGGGCGGATGGAGGTAATCTTGCTAGCACTCTGACACTCTTACTGTTATAGTTTTATTTTATTTTATTTTAACTTACACGTAGCTCAGAGCATCGGAGGACCACAGGATGACGGAGTTATTGCATAGTCACTGTCACATGAGTTACTAGTAGAGACTCCACAGTAGAGTTATTTTCATTCGGACATTAGAGTTTTGTATCACATTTTGCAAAGGCTATGAGCCTTAGTTATATTTTCAGTTGTTTTATGTCGAGACATATTTATTTATTTCAGATATCGGATGTATTCCAGATTGTTCACTGAGACATGATTTATTTATGAGATACTCCTTTCTATATCATGTCTGTTGTAGTTATTTCCTTTCTTTTACCTGTTTTGTACATATACTTTACTTTGATTCCACTAGAGAATATTACTGTGATTGGTGAAACTTGTTGTTGCACAGTGTGAGTGCATGGCAGGTTTGACATCTCTGGATTCACCTTGGACTGTAACCATGTGTGAAAATAGGTGCGTCACAATAGATGTGTGGAGAAGTGTAATGGCACAAACAATTTTAATCTTTGGAGATGTGAAGTCTTGGATGCACTCAACGCATAAAATTTGGAAGATACATTAGAGTTGGACGAGAAACTGGACGACATTGAGGAGAAGGTTTGAAAGAAGATGAATAGAACGGCGTGTGGTGTGATTAGATCTTGTTTAACTCAAGATTTGAAATATGATGTGATCAATGAGACTTCGGCTAAGAAGATTTGGGAGACTCTAGAGGGTAAGTATTTGACAAAAAGTGTAGAAACCGCTTGCATTTGAAGATGAGGCTTTATCGCTTCTAATTAAAGAAGGGGACCTCCATTGGTGATCATATGAACCACTACACGAAGCTTCTTACGGATTTGGCGAATGTAGATGTTATGATTGAAGATGAGGACAAGACGTTGTTATTGTTAAGTTTCTTGCCCGGCGAGGAATATAAAATTTTTGTTTTTACTCTTATTAATGGGAAGACATCTCTTTTGTATAGTAAGATCACCGCTGCACTTGTGAATTATCAACTTCGAAAGAAAGATAAGGAGACTTCAGTTGAGCCGGTAGTAGGGGCATTGGTCGCAAGAGCAAAGAGTTCAACCGTGGTAGGAGATCGTAGTCTAGAAGAACACATCCTAGAGTTCGTAGGAATCAGTGTGCATTTTGTAAAGAGGATGGACATTAGAAAGCAGAATGCCCAAAGTTGTTTGATCGAGCCGAAAAGAATAAGAGGAAAGCTACTCAAGCTTTAGAGGTGAATATTGTCAAGGCTAGTGGTGATAATTCAGATTTGAATTCTTGGGGCTACTCATTAGCACTATTGTTAGTTTGTGTTGGCGACTCTACATAATGGATGTTGGATTCGGGTGCTTCTTACCATATTTGCCCTAGGAGGGATTGGTTCTCTAGCTTTTAGAAGTTAAAAAGAGAGGATATCGTACTTATGGGTAATGATCATGAATTTCCTATTGATGGTATCGGTACCGTTCGTATTAGGATGTGTGACAGAGTGATTCAGAAGTTGGATGAAGTAAGGTTCATTCCGTAGTTGAAGAAGTACATCATTTCACTTGGAGTTTTGGATGCAGTAAGCTATCAGGTGACCTTATTGAATACATATTTGAATGTCACATTTGGGTCCATGATTGTGATGAAGGGCGTCAGGAAGAAGAATTTGTATTATTTGATTAGGAGCACGGTGTTTGATAGAGAGCTGACGATTTCTTTAGATTTGGTTAGACTATGGTATTTGTTGAGGCTGTGATATTTGATTGGTTATGTCGTGCATGATTTGTTGGAAGTGCTTTGACCTATAGATTAAAGTCCTTTGAGCACATTGGTATGAAAGAGAAGACCAAGGTAGAGTTTGGCACTTCTATCCATCGATCGAGGGGTCTTTTTGGTAGTGTTCATTCAGGCATTTTGGGGCCTTCCAACGAGGGATCATTGGGAGGTAATCGATATTTAGTTACCGTAGTTGGGGTCTGTTCTAGGCATTGGTGGGTTATAACTAAGTCCTATTGGTATGAAGTTCTAGAAGTCAACAACAGATGGAGGAAGTGTATTGGCAGAAAGGTAACCCGTCGTTCTGTTTTTGGTAGGGTTTCTTTTTGCGTTTGTGCCGAACTCACAGTAGTTTGAAACACTTCATTGGAGAGGAAATATTTGGGCGACGAGATGAGATGACAGTTTTAATGGGTCGTTCCTTACTAGAGGAGGATCAGTGTTGGTTGTCGAGCATTGGATTGTAGAGGAGTTTTGGAGCTGCAACATATTTAGGTCATCTTAGTTATAGGTTACCAACTGCTGATTTTAGAGATTTTGGATCTGGTGGAGCTGCTTCAGATTTTAGGTTGTATCGGATGTTTGGTTGCCCAACATTTGGTCACATCGAGGATGTGAGATTTGATATGATTGCATGTTTGGGATTCAGAGACTCGTTTGGTTGCCTAACATACTCCTGATCATACTGTATCGTTTGGGATTCTAGCTGATGTGACACAGTTTGGGGATTATTTGGATTTAGATACAGATGATGAGTTGGTTGATTCGAGTACAACTGGTGGACATAGTTTCGATTTGGATATGGTCGTTGTTTCATCTCAGTTGGAGGTGTTTGGTTTGTTTCACTTTGGGGCCATAGGGAGAGCTATCAGCCGTAGATTTGTTGGTGAAGAGTTAAAAACTCTTCTATTAGATTGAGGGTCTTTTGAGGCCATTAGGTGAACTATGTGAAAGCTTGATTCCTTGGGCAAGAGGATACGTAGGAAGTCATTTATGATGCAGCCGGTTTGGTGAGTTGATACTGACATTTGGAGAGTGATCACATTCTCATTTGGGTCTCGACTTGTTGTGGATTGAGTCCGTTGTCATGATTTTGATCCACTTCGTACTGAACGCAACAAGTGAGACATTTGTTTTGGTTTGTGTCGGCTCGGTTTTGGAAGAAACTTCACCGAGGTGGAGAACTGTAGAATTGAGAACAACGACGAAGAAGTTCAGGCGAAAAGACAAAGAACAGGTTTTGGTTGGTGTCGGCATAGTTTGTACTCTTCTTCTCTATTAGTAAAAAACCTCATCCCCTTCTTGCCCCATGGACGTAGACAATTTGCCAAACCACGTTAAAATTGGTTGTTTATGTTTTGTGTTGTTATTTTGATTTGGTTGGCCTTTATCTTGGCGTTTATTTTGGTTCCTCGAAGCATATTGGTTTTGTTTTGGCTTCCACCGTGCACAACATTGAGCATCATAAATAGTTCATTAAAGAAAATTGAAGAAATGAACAAGCCTGAGCACTAATGATTCAATGCTCCTTTTCCCCTTTCATCCATACTAGAACCCACAAATCAGCCATACAAAAAGGGGTTTATGGTTTTTTTACCTTAAACCAGCGCAGAAACGTGTACTCTAGAAATCCGACGAGGTATCGATTGATAGAAACTGATTCTTTAACCAAGAACCGATTATTCAAGATTCCGAGATCAATCGCACTGCAAAAGACCGAGGTTCAAGAAAACCAATGAAGCTTGACCTCAAGCAAGCAATAATGGCATCAAGAATTGAGCACGAGACCTAAAGGAAGACGAAAAGGCGTAAAGGAGTTGGTTCATCATTGGATTTGGGGGTGGGAACAAGAGGGGAGAAAACCCTAGATTTTCCACCCTTTAACGACCGCGAGAAATGTTATTGGGCTGGGAAAATGGGTACGAGTAGATAGAAATTAGTTTTAAATTGTTTGTGTCAGATTTCTGGGTGATTTCAGTTTATTTTGAGAGGAATCTGATTTCTATAATATGGGGTATATTTCTCTACTTTATAGAAAAAAATTCTATAAATTTTTTGGACCAAACACGGTTTATAGAATTCTACAAAAAAATTTATATATAAAAATGCCACTATCAGCCCCTTTCTATAAAAGTTTTCTATAAACTTAAGGGGTGTTTGGTTCAATAGTAAGAACGCATAAGATTAAGAAAAAGATGTTTTTATGGATTCCTTCCTAATCTATAAAAAATTTAAGGATATTTTTTTGTTGTCATAGAATGTTGTGGAATCCTATTTTTTTTTTACCTTACTATATTTGTTTCATAACATGAAAATATAGAATCCAACTTTATAGAAACTTTCCAATTTATATGTTTTTGTTTGGTTTGGAATGAGAAATTTTTAGGATAAATGAATGACAACAGCATAGGTAAATTTACTACTCACTGGTGGACAAAATATTATTAAGTAAGAAGTTGGAATAACCTTAACTGTTTACCAAAATTCAAAACCAATAAAAACAAGACTCCAACGCCTAGTTCCAAGGCCTTGGAGGCTATAAACGTGGATTGAGGGCTCATGGTGCCAATATATCTCTCATTCTTACCATCATATTAAATTCTCATAGTTTGTAAGTCATATCTCCTTCCTCAAAATGATATCAAAAGAATGCCCTAAAAATTTTAAAGTTTGCTGCGATTGTAATATCCAAACACCCTTGAAAGTATGCAAGAATGGTAAAAATAAGAAAGGTATTATTGGGGGTGTGCAAAATACCCAAATAAAAATATAATTTTTTTAGTGGGCTCATGGAGGAGGAGAAATAAGCAACCTAGGTAACCAATTTGTCAAACAAAAGAAGTTTGGAGATAAATAATTTTTGAAATCAAAGAGGCTGAAGAAATAATTTTAGTAGTTATATTTTATATTATTTTAATTATTATAAACCACTTGTCATGTACTTGTACTTGCAAAAACTATTGCAATAACTGTTTCTCCCGATCTTATGAAGTCAGTCCTTATTTTTTTTATTTTTAGTTTTATGACCCACTATACTTAGGAACATAGTGAGCTATTCTTCGACTTGAACATGTCTTGTATCCTTTAATAAACCATTTTCTTTCATTATTTCAGTAAGTTTTAAAAAGGCCCTCAGTCTCATTCTAATATAAGACCGATAACTATCACTATACCCTTCCAATACACGTTTGAAGTGAGCATCTCTACAATATAGTTTTTGATCTTTTCTTCCCTCGTATAACTAGAAATTGTCTTGCACTTAACATGAATTCTTAGAAGACAAGTTATTATCGTGACCACAGATGAAACAGTTGTATTAGCACACATCCTCTTTAATTGTTCTTCATCTATGTTATCCATCTACATCCATTGTAAAATTAGTATACATTAAGAACTTAATTTTTCCACTTATTCAATACATAACAATAATTAAATAACCAATTCATATATTGAAATCTTAAAATGAAATTGCTAAATATCCACAAATCTAAACATGCATCCTTGATCACATTAGATTCCGTAAAGAATTTCAACGGGAATTTATTTTCATAAACTAGTTAGTTTAGCAATATATTAAGGCTATCCACTTGAATATATAAAGACAACATACATAGGGAAAAATTTTCAGTATTCTTATTTTTTAAATAAAACAGAACAATGTATTGTGCAATAAAAAATGGAGTCTATATTATTGTTAACTTTCACGATGTTGCGGTGTATTAGCAAAAACCCTAGTAAAAATAGATAAACCTCAAAATTTATAACCGATTATTAGCACGTAAGGAACAACGAAGCTCTAAATTATCAAAGTTTGACTGTCAAATCAACCATGAAAAACAACCATCCATGATCATGTATTAATTTTTAAAAAAATGGGTTATTGATTTATACCTCTAACTGCCAAAGCTCTAAATCAAGGCTTAAAACCGAAGCAAACAACCAAAGCTCAAAATCGAAGCTTGGGATCGACGCTCGAAATCGAAGCTTGGAATCATAGAACAAATCTTGGGATCGAAGCTCGAAATTGAAGAACGAAGCTGAAAATCGAAGCGTTGGATAGAAACTCAAAATTGCAATCAAAATTCGAAATTGAAGAACGAAGCTCAAAATCGAATGCACCCCTTGATATTATAATCGAAGCCACAAATTCATAAGAACAAAACTGAAAGCTTAGTGACGAGATCCCTTTGTGTTTTTTAATAGCGACTCATCAAATCTGCTCGGAATGGCCACGAGTTGGTGAGGCACGAACAGGATTGAGAAGATGCATGAGGAGATTAGCCGGAACAGGCTGAAACCATTCTACGGTTTGTGGTGCGGCAGAATCCGGAAAAAAAAAAGGAATCAAGAAAGAGAACTTGGGTTTTAAGGGATGTTGTCAGCTTTTTAACCCAAATCCACCCAAACCCATCTAATTTGGGTTTCTATAAAAAAGACCCCTTTTTATCAACTTTATAGATAGCCATAACTATAAAAAATTTATGAACCAAACTTAGGAATATGATATCATTAAAATTTTTTATTTACAATTTTAACACTGTCAGATCCAATTGCTATTCCTAATCTATAAAAAGAGTGAAACAAACACCCCCGTAGTGAACCAAACACGCCCTAAAGAAAGCCCACAAGCCGTTATTTGACCTCTTTTCTGTCTCCAGCAGCAGCTTACGCGATTTTACAGCTCAAATCACATAACGTGATAAAATTCATACCTCAATGATTTTAATGCCCAAGAGAGATTAGAGTCAGACAACTGTTAAGACAACAGTTGTAGACTAACAATTGTTCTCGCATATGGGCTTTTAGCAACAAAGATGAAAAGGAACTGATTTCCCGCTCAATGTAAAAGACCATAAGAAAATCTTACTCATGCTTATTATTGTTCCTCTACATTAAGCCGAGTCTTTCATTAGAGCTTTCTTCCTCGAGTTCGCTCAGAGGTGACAAGAAACATACTTTCTAGCAACCTAAATCCTTACTGAGCTTAGATTCTCTACGAACTTGTTTTCTTGCAGAACACTACATAATTTATGTAGGCATTATTATTCATGGCATTTACTAAATGAAGAGGTACTACTAGTCAATTTAGAGTTCCTCCACAACCGAGCGTGCGTGTAGAGGATCTCTATCCATCCTCATTAGATCATTCAAAGGTGTCGAAGCCGTCTTCCAAAAATGCAAATAGCTCCATATATCTTATGAAACACAATCCAGGTTTTGATGCTCAGGTTCAATCCCGCTATCAACAGAAGCTCGTCGATATTCTCGTATTAATATTGCTACTTTTCTTTGAAAACAAACAAACAATATACCAGCAGACTAAGTAAGAAGATGGGAGTCTCATGGAGGGCAAATATCAATGTTTATTGAACAAACAAACTCGAATATTTTCTATTTGACAGCGTACAGGTTTCTCAATCTCATTGAGAAGCGCTTAAGTTCATCATCATGCGCACAGAGACATAGGAGAAGCTGCAGAAAAGGAATTTGTGTCATCGAACAACTCTTGAGAAAAGATCCAAGCTCTCACGCTAAAGAAAAAACTCTATCAGTAGAACTGTTCATCTCTCAGAAACAACAACAAAGGCATTCTTCACATTTTGATATCCATGCAAATCCCAGTGGCACTATGTAGACATCCACACAAATGATAAACAAGATGCTGTATATTTCAAACTCCAACCCTTCTTCCAGTCTGGCGCCGTAACAAATGGAGTTGCTGATGACCCAAATGCTGGCCTGCTACAAGAACCCCAGGATCAGTGGCACACAGGAATACAAAAATAAATGTATCCAGTGATCTCGATTCATCGTATTAATGACTAACCAAAGAGATGGTTGTACTTGAATCAGTGGGCTGGGATAAATGTACCACGCCCTTGCATTAATTTGGCACTACCACACAAGAAAGAGTAGGGTCATTATGACTCACCACTATAATTTTTAAGCGGTGAGTCATCATGACCCCACTCTTTTGTGCGTAGTAGTACCCTAATCCAAAGGTAGTCATTACTTTGATGCACAACTTATGTGACGGACCAAGACCACTGAGAAAAAAAATTCATCAATCATCAGGTCCATGATGGTCCGGAAGGAGCCCTGCTCGCCAATATATTTATCCAAAACCTCCTGTTTCACTTATACGAAAACCAGATGTTTTACGTTGATCTAACGATTTTCATGTCGTACCCTGTTACACACTGATCCAAAGATTCTCACATTGATCCAACGATTTTCATATGCCTTACACTGTTTTACATTGATCCAAAGATTCTCATGTGTCTTCTACTGATCCAAGGATTCTCATGCCTTAAATACAACTTGGCTTGAGAAGCCAGTCCATTGGGTTATTTCTAAGGAAAAAAAAGGGACAAAATATTGATCTCAGGATTATCCTCCAGCGAATCACAAATGGATCATGGACCTCAATACTTCCCAGTGTTCTCACCTACCCTTAGCCTTTCATTATAGTACCATGTCAATTGTTTTCATGCCAAAAGAATATTTTTGACAACCAAAGCCTATCATTAACTTATACAAAAAATTACCTGACATGACTACGAAAAGAAAATTCTTGAATAAAATTATCACTACTAGAAGCAGCAAACCTTTTGTTATCAGCAATGTCCCAGTTCATCAACAAATCAATCATTTCACACCCTCTTAAATCTCATGTCAGCACTGGACCCTCTCCACTGCACAAAAATTGCTCTATCACTCGGGAGAATTAGCCCCTTGTGCCGCTATCCATCCATGCACGTTGATCTCCATAATCTCAACCCCTCCCCCAAAAACAGTAATCACCCGATTAGAAGAAAGTATGAACAATATCATTTGCTAAGAAACCCAAATTTGGGTTTCAATTCCTTTTCTGTTACAAGGGGGTAGGTAACTTATTGAAACGGACCTCAAGTGGAGGAGAATCTTCGGCCTCGGGCTCTGATGCAGGGGATCCAGGCTCAGGTGTAGGTGAAGAGGGATCTGTGACGTCTGCAAGAGCAGACAGCATGTTGATGACATCGTGGGAGTCATCAAGATAATACCTGGCTTTGCTTGGTTTTTGGCCTACTGTACAAGCGAATACTGATGTGGTAGCGGCGACCAAGTCCTTAGCCTTGACGCCAGCGATGCCTTCAAACATGTCCTCATCAGATCTGTCATCACCGATGCAGAGGACAAAGTCTGCTTGTCTTTTGCCTTCGACCATAGTTGATAAGATTTTCTCGGCTACAACGCCTTTGCTCACACCCTGCACAGCAACATCAAGAAAACAGGAATACGGATCAGTCACATGTGAGCAAGTGATACAATGGCTAGATTTTTAGGGGAAGTAAGATTGCTGGAAAATGTATGTTTATTTATATTGATATTAAGCTTAATATTAGCTTAACATTTTACATTCCTAACACAAAACAAAAGCTTAAACTGGTTTACTGGATCAAACCTTGTCATTGTTAAATGACTAATTAGTACTTAAATACCTTATACTTAACCCTACTTTGCACTTATATACTCTCAATTGTTTTTGGTAGCTACACTAAACTTTTTAAATTAACACGTAAGTGCCTTCTGTAATGCAATACGTGAATTCCTTCAAATATTCTCAAAAGACGCTCATATGTCAATTTTATAAAATTTTACCTTGAACGTTTGTTGAATTTACTATTAAATCTATCCCTATTCTATTTTAAAATAGAAGGATGTTGGTTTAAAATAGATTTAGTGCACATCATTTGGCTGAGATTCACCAACATCACTATATGTGAGAGAATCCCTCATATCCATTATTTTATGCGACCCACATCACTGTATATGAGAGAATCTTTCATATGTCGTATGATACCGATTATTCTATGCTAAGTTACACGGATACTATGTTTTGGGTGTCATATCCATGTCAGACACGGATTCACCGTGGACATGCCATGGGCACATGCGATTCAAAGCAAAACCTAATTTCTGCATGACTTATAAACCTAAACTAGTTCCATTGGTATATCAAGCTCAAAACCGTAACATTTTTTAACCCGAATATTGAAACCCATTACTTAAAGATTTGATAAATACTCATTGTAGCTCATGCGATCAAAACTAAACTTTTGTTTTTTTTTTTTTTGTTAAACCTTAATTCCTAGTTTGATTTAACTTGATTCTTAATTGTCATAGACAGTAAAAGAAACATACAAATATTATAAATATTTTAATTCAATATTTCATTTAATGTAACTATTATCTATATATATGTGTGCGTGTGCGCGCGCTTATTCGTGTCCCCATATCCTGTCTTTCACAAATATGCCATGTCCCGTGTTCATGTCAGCAACCATATCCGTGCAACCTATAGATGCTATGTGTGTTGTACAGTCACAACCCAAAAGCTTAAGAATTCTGGGTCAAATGGGTCTTGCCAGCTTATGGCGACAATGTACTCTCCAGCATTAACAGCAACTAGGCAGGCAAGAAGAAAGACATGATCTGTAAGCCAAACTGCCCTTAGCCACCTAATAAAAATTGATTTCATCCACACTGCACTGCAAACTGATAAATTGAGATATGATTCTACCGACATATGATAATTGGAGGCAAAGAAAGCAGTAACTTGACATCTGAATTTCAGCCTACTGAAGCTTAGCAAAAGAACTAACAAAAATGGTATGCCACCTCCATTACCATAGAGTATTCAAGTAAAATCATTCTAAACTTGGAAATATCTGAACTATGAGATTTGTAGTCCTCAAAGTTAATTAATTGCATCATGGCAGGTACACAATGAACACTGACTCGTTTAAATTTGAGAAGGATTTGTAGTCCTCAATTAATTAATTGCCTCAAGACAGGGACAATAAATAAGTAAGCTATTTAGTTCAAATTTGACAAGGATTTTGGTCCTCACAGTTAATTATTTGCCTCAGGACAGAGACAATGAAGAAGCGGACAAGTTTAAATTTGAGAAAAAATTCATCCTCAAAATGGTTTTTGAATATAATATGAAGAGGCAATGACTAACACAAAACATAAATCAGTCAGTAGTCCAAGAAATAAGTAGAAGAGAATGGGTGAAACTTAATCAACATTGCAATTTAAAGTGTAATATTCTACTTCACTACATTTGTGGAGAGCACTTGAACAAGCTTAACATTAATGTAATTGTAAAAGATTAAGCATTTTAGATTAAAAAATAAAAAAGAGATCAATCAAATAAAAAGATAGTAATCAATTTTTTGTTTTTTTATCTTGGAGAAACTAGATGCGGTGACATAAACAAATACCTGAGGCTTCACTTCTACAATAAACTGGCCAGGCTTCACAGAGGCTGGTTCATTTGCAAGAACACTCTCTAGATGCTCAAGCATCTCTTTAGCCTGTGCAGATCCAAACCCTGGGTCGGCATCTTGATGGTGCCATACAAGGGCGCTTTCTTTAGCTTCCATATATGATCCATCTGTAGATTCTGTATACAGTTTCATGACTGGTTCAGCCATTTGCATCCATCTGAAGTCAGTACTCCCCTGGCTGCAGGTTTCCCAGTCTTCATCCTTATTCCACCTGTGAGTACAATAGAAACAAAAAAAAAAAAGGTGAAAACAATAAGACTATAGTTCACTAGTCTTCTCTTTAAGAAAAGGAACAGTAAGTCCATTCCAATACAGATTCAAAAATATGCCACCTTGTAGCACAAAATCTTGAGTTCTGTTTCAACCAGTTGAACTGTACTAATAAGCCAACATCACCCCCTATCAGTTATTTATAGTTTTTTGTTCAAAGTATCTGAACTTGATGGAAACTGGTCATCATATAAACCAGCCAAATATACAATTGACAGAAGTCTCAACATTGCATCTATACCATGAAAAAATTTCAGCACTGCCCGAAGAAGTATACGATCTTCCGGCAAAAACAAGTGGTATGACAATAAATTTCTCGTCTATGGCTCATACACTATTTTCTATATTCCCAAATAACTAGTCTTTCCCTACTACAAGAATGGGAAATTTTGAACTGGACTACATTTTTACCATCGCTCTTCTAATGCCGTGAAACACTAAATACTGCAAAACTACCAAAATACAAAATCACAAGAACACCTAAAGGAGTGTTTCTAGTTTCTATTTTTTAGATTTTACTGATTTCTGTTGAAAAGAAACTATTCGTTCCACGCTGTGTGAGTAGCAAATTGTAGCAATATACGGTAAATATAGCAAGTAAAGATTCAGTTCATATCTTCCTTATTTAACGAATATTTTCAGTATTTATAAGAACTATCTTCAATTATTGCTACATACTTCTAAATAAAGTTTTTGTTCTCAGAGTAATGAGAAGTATCCTAAAGAGCCACAAGTTTATATTACAAGTAATTATGACCTTATTTCTCTATAGTTCATACGCTCCTGCCTTGGCTTTAATTATGTTCTATCAATGCCTTATCAAGATCCTAATAATGCCCATAACTTGAACGGGATTCTCTGAAGAATGCATTGATAATGATATATTAAGTAATAATGTTGTATGATGCAATTCCAATCCACGCTTTTCCTAATTTTAAGCCTACTTATACTTAGGATATGATACAAGAGACTATCATAAACACAAAGGCAGAAACATAATACCTTAAGAAATAGCCATGTTCTGCTGCGATTCCAAGCTTTTTGCATGGTGAAAACCATGTCCCTAAGCTATTCCTTCCTCTTCCACTAACAATAAACACCACATTGTTCTTATCAGCACAGAGAGTATTAAGGATTGAGATGACTTCTGCACTTGGAGTCTTGTCAATGGCCGTCTGGGGCGTCATAGTTCCATCATAATCCAAAAATATCGCCCTGCTCTTGGACCTCTCATACGCCGAAACAATAGCATCCACATTTAACTTCCTGAAATTCGGATCAAGAGCCACTACTCTGAAACCGAATCCTAACCCTATCCCCCAACATCTCCTTCTGAAATGATCCTTGCAGCATCTCTCCAAGTCTAGCAAGAAGCTCTTTGCCCAGTAAGCCACATCATGGGTGCTCACATATTTGTAATGCTTCTCGTGCCTCAGCTGCTTCTCAGACTCTGACATTGATATAGCCTCATTCAGTGCCTCAGCCGTGGCATCAGTGTTCCAAGGATTGACACGGATAGCCCCACTTAGAGAGGGAGAGCATCCAATGAACTCCGAGACCACCAGCATGCTCTTCCTCGGTCCTGCAAGCTCCAACCCTGACTGAGACTCATTAAGCCCATGTCGACACACAATGTACTCATAAGGGGTAAGATTCATTCCATCCCTAACAGGAGTAACCACAACACATTCAGCAACAGTATAGTAAGCAATCCTCTCAGCTGCAGACATGGGTCGATCAATAAACAACACCGGGCTATACCCATCATTCCCAAATTGGGTACTAATCCTTCTACAGCTCTCTGCTATCTCGGCCTGTATCTCCTCAAGATCTCTCCCTCTCCCCCTAGCCGGATTAGCAATCTGAACAAGAACTGCCCTCCCTTGCCACTTCGGATGCAGCTTCAACAGCTGCTCAAAAGCAAGCAACTTCAAATTGATCCCTTTAAATATATCCATATCATCAACACCCAAAAAAATAGTCTTTCCCTCAAACTGCTGCTTGAGCTCATTGACCCTCCATTCCCTATCGGGCATCGATAAGGTCGTCTCAATCTGACCCATATGAATCCCGACCGGCATAATCTTAATCCCAACAGTCCTCCCAAAATACTCCAACCCAATATACCCTCTCTTGGACTGATACTCGATACCCAACATCCTACTACAACAAGAAAGGAAATGCCTCGCATAGTCAAAAGTATGAAACCCAATCAAATCGCAATTCAGTAACGCCTTCAGGATCTCCAATCTCACAGGAAGCGACCTATAAATCTCCGAAGACGGGAACGGGCTATGAAGAAAAAACCCCATTCTCAATCTATTAAACCTCCTCCTCAAAAAAGTAGGCAGGGCCATCAAATGGTAGTCGTGGATCCAAACATAATCATCCTCAGGGTTAATCACCTCAATCACCTTCTGGGAAAACAACTTATTTGCAAGCACATAAGCCTCCCACAGCGACCGATCGAATCTGCCACCATGATCTGCAGAAAAGGGCAACATGTAATGAAACAGCGGCCAAAGCAGTTGCTTACAGAACCCATGGTAGAACTTGTCGAGCAAATCCGTGGGCAGAAACGCCGGAACGCACTTGAACCTCTCAAGGAGAGACTGAGACACGTCATCCTGCTCGTCGCTCGCGACCTCGACCCGAAGAGATCCGACATAGATCACCTCCATATCATCAGGGAGGCCGTCTTTGAGTTGGAGGAGGAGAGAATCTTCGTCCCAAGAGAAGCTCCAGCCGCTGTTATCGGGTCTGCGCTTGGCCTTAACGGGTAGCTGATTCGCAACGATGATGATCCGATCCGAGACGAGGGAGGAGGGGACGTCGGAGGAGACGCTGTTGGCGCGCTCCTCCTCCTCGAGCTCGGTTAGAGTTCCGGGGACAGTCATCACGCGGGAGAGGCGCTTCGATCGGAGGCCGCCGCCTCCTCCTCCTCCGGAGATCGCCGGGAAGTTTCCCGACGCGAGATCGAGGAGGTTGGTGTACGATCTCGACATCATGTTTGCGACTGGATCGGATCGGCTATAGGCTAGGCTAGGGTTTTGAGGGGGGGAATTTTTGAGGAAAATTGGAATCTTTTTAGCTTTAAATGGAAGGAGGAGAAATTCGATCAGGAGGAAAATTAATGAGGAGGGCAAAATGGATAAATCTATTAATTTTGGATTTGAATTAAAAAAAAATTAATTTGAAAGAGAAAACGGAGGGCATATAATGGTGATGGTGTTTATCGCAGTTGGGAGTGGGGGGCGGGGGGGGCGACCGAGTAAGTAAGGATAAGGTCGGCAGAGAGTAGGGTCCACATGCCAGCTGTCTGCTCACGTGCTAGCCTCGTGATGGTGGACCGGAACAATCGGTCAGCGGCCGCGTTAGACAGCCAGCTGTTCCGCTGGGCCCACGTCCCACTGGTTTGATTTGTACGCGGGAGTGCGTGTACGGGATTTTTATAGGGAGTATGTTTGACCGTTGATCGTGTGCGGACAAATTACTGTGGACGATCCTACGGCTGGGGATCGGTTGTGGGCTGTCGGACTGTGTGAAAAGAGGAAGATGAAGTGGCGTGAAATTGTAACGTCATCCGCGACGTGTGATGCCCCCTGCACGTGCTGTCATTTTGGGAAAAAAAAAACTCTAGGGGAGGTTATTGGTTGGGATATTTTGAGGGATAATGGGATAATTTTGGATATTCTATTTTATAGTTTTATTCATTGGGATAATGGAACAATGATAATACTTTTTTGTGTTATTGGTTTTTTGGAACACTAGTGAGACAATTACACCATTTGGGATAAAATTATCTCACTCATATACAAAAATTTTGTCTCAATAGTAAAAATTTACCTCATCCTTCATATTAGAATAATGTTGCTCCACTTTGAAGGCAATTGGGATAATTTTTAAATATTTTTGAAGGCAATTGGGATAATTTTTAAATATTTTTGTATTACTGAACTAATACATGATAATTATATTATAAATATATGACATGATATATAAAATATAACATATATTAATATTTTAATAATATAATTTAATAACATATATTAATAATCTATATAATAACATATTTTAATATTTTAATAATATATATAATATTTTAATAACATATATTAATAATATTATATAATATATTATTATATAATATTAATTAGTAATTATAGTATAAGGTATTTATTATAATAGTATATAATATTTTAATAACATATGTTAATATTTTAATAACATAATTTAATAACATATATTAATAATATTATATAATAACATATATTAATATTTTAATAACATATATATAATATTTTAATAAGATATATTAATAGTATTATGTAATATATTATACTATAACATGATACCTTTTAATATATATTATTACGATTATGTGATATATATGAGAAATATGGAGAAACTTGGTACGATGTTTCTTCATTGAACTTGGTACCAAGTTTCTCCATTGAACTTGGTATTGAGATAGCCAAATCCTCACCCTACATCACGCCTCGAAGAGAGAGCCTCACCAACTTTTAAAAATAGGCTCCATCTTCGAGACGTGATGTAGGGGGTGATTTGGTCACCTCACTACCAAGTTCAATGAAAGAACTTGG
>BQKN01000277.1:0-23838 GCA_022839385.1 Asparagus kiusianus
TCTCTCTCCCACTTAAAAAGCTTCTTACAGCAACCTAAGTGGAGGACCAAAAAGAGATCGAACAAGCATCGCTCGAGCTAAGAGATCAAGAGAATTTTCTGATCAAAAGAGAAAACTTCTTGCGTACTCTTGCATCGCAGTTCTTTCTCTAAACTCTGAGCTCCGATCGCCGGAAAGACAGAGGATCCGAACTCCTTCACCCAGAGCTTCTACTGAGTACTGAAGTTCTCCCCAACAACCTTGGTCGAACCGTCCAAGGGAAGCAGACCCGGCGCGAGCACCGGGCGAAGCATCCTGTAGCTACCTCAAAGTCCCCACAAATTTAAACAAAGAGGGCATTCCCTCTGCTTCTGTTGTAATTCAGATTGATTTAGTTTGTAATAAGCTTTCTTATAAATACAAACAAAATCCCTCCCCTTTCCCGGGAAAATCAGAAATTTATACCTACAAGGCTTCGGGATAAAGGTCCCCAGAGTCAGACTCTGGTGTCTTTTTCTACGGATAAAGACCAAACCGACGACGCGTGTTAGGCGTCGACATATCCTTTCTTAGGATTCAGGATAAAATTCCCCATGCGTATAAGGCATGGATTTCGGTGTTATTAATAACAACCTGCCACAATGTTGAATATGTGGACGAGTGTTCTTTTTAACGGTTAAGAACTAACCGGCGACGCGTGTTAGGCGCGGACTTATTCTTGCTTAGGTTTCAGGATAAAATACCCCAGAATCGAACTCTGGTGTCTTTTTCTACGGAAAAAGACTAAACCGGCAGCGCGTGTTAGGCGCAGACTTATCCCTGCTTAGGATTCGGGATAAACTTCCTAGGATGAATCCTAAATTGATAAATTTTGGAAAAGGAGTTGGTGTGGGAAAGGAAGAATTTTATATTCTATTTCCCGGATTCTGGAAAGGAAGAATTTTATATTCTATTTCCAGTGCAGGAAAGAAACTAGAAGTGGGATCTCCACTCCGAGAATCTGGAAGATCTACATAAACTTACCTTTTATAGGATGGGTTATCTGATCGAAAGAAGAGTTCTTCGTTTATCGAAGTGAAATTTCTACTTCGGTTATAACCATGAGAAGGTTTAACCAAAAAGAAAAGAAAGGGAGTTCTTTCGTTTATCGAAAGGAGACTCCGAACTGAGAGTGGACCTTTTTGGTGGACTCACTGTCAATTGGAATTGATCAGTGAGGGATTTTGGTAGTGAAAATGAACTTGGGTTATCCTCTAGAATACTAAGTGTAATATCCTTCAAGGAACTTCCCGATAAATGAGTTGTCCTGAACGTACTAGGGATAGTACTTTTTCAAGAACTTCCCATTTATTGGCATTAATTACCTGACGCCCTCTAAAGAAATTAGGCGGTAAGCGCCGTTTGAATAGACTGTGTCTATTACAAACGGTCCTTCCCACTTGGGTTCGAATTTACCTTTCTTCTTGGAGTTGAGGATTATCGGTCGGCGAGCAACGAGGACCAGATCTCCTTCCTTGAAGCTTCTTTGGCGAACTCTTTTGTCAAAAGCCCTAGATATTCTGGCCTGATAAAACTCAATGTGCTGTTGAGCTTCCAAGCGCCTTTCATCCAGCCTTTCGAGTTCCTCGAGACGTTTTTGATGCTGTTCTTCGGTCGTCATCTCCGTTGCGAGAGCGATCCGAAGGGAGGGGATTTGAATCTCCAACGGTAGCACTGCTTCACATCCGTACACCAACGAATATGGAGTGGCTCCCGTAGGTGTGCGTATGGTGGTGCGATAAGCCCAGAGCGCTTCGCCGAGTTTATCGTCCTAATCTCGTTTGTTGGTTTTCACGAGTTTTGACAAGATCTTGATGATCGTCTTGTTGAAAGCCTCAGCTAATCTGTTAGCAGCGGGATAATAAGCTGTTGACGAAACATCTTGAATCTTGAACTTGTCACAGAATCTGATGAAAGCGTTGCTTATGAATTGCGGACCGTTGTCATGAATGATCTGCCTCGGCACGCCGTGTCGGTATATGACATGATGCTTGATGAAGTTGATGACGTTGTTCATCTTCACTTCTTTAAGCGGAATGGCTTCAGCCCACTTTGAAAAGTAGTCGGTGATAGCGAGGATAAATCGATCACCTTTAACTGAAGGAGGAAAGATAGGACCGATAATATCCATACCCCATGTCTCGAATGGCCAAGACGTGGTTGATGTGTGTAATCGCTCCGGTGGTTGGTGCATATAATTTGCATGCACTTGACAAGCGTGACATTCTCGGGCGTACTCGATCGCGTCACGAACCATTGTTGGCCAGAAATATCCCATTCTTCTGATTCGATCATACAGCTTGGGACCAGGCTGATGCGCACCGCATTCTCCTTCATGTGCTTCCTTAAGAACTTCTTTTGCTTCTTTGTTCGAAAGGCATCGGAGAAGTAAATCATCATACCCCCGGCGATATAACGTACGGGTCTCGGTATTGTAAAAGAACCGTGGTGCTCTTCGGCGAATAGATTCTTTTTCCTTTACATCCTCCGGCAAAATGCCATATTGGACGTAGTCAATGATGGGAAAGCACCAATCTCGGGACTCGGACCCGATTTGGGTTGAGTTCACCTCTTTGGCATTTACATCTCTATCATCCTCCTCTTCGATATCCATATCGTATATGGGTATACAGAGTTGGTGTGATCTTACTGTGACTAGCAGATCGGTTTCGGGCGGCTACGCGAGTGATACTGCTAGTGCTGCCAGTGCATCCGCATAAGCGTTCTGGAGACGAGGGATGTATTCGATATAAAATTCATCAAAAGAATCTGCCATTCTAATGGCTTCCTGATGGTATGGAATCAGATCTGGGTTCCTGACTTCATACTCTCCACGAACTTGGTTAACAATCAGTTGAGAATCCCCAAAAGCTTCGAGATATTCGACCCCTAACTCTTTGGCGAAACTGAGTCCGATGAGGAGCGCGTTGTACTCAGCTACGTTATTAGAGCATGGTCCAGTCAGCGAATAGGCCCGAGGCATCACGTGCTTCCCTGGGGAAACTAAGATAACTCCAACTCCGGAGGAGACTCTAGAACATCCAGGGGTTACTGCCTTATTAACTGCTCTCGAAGCACCATCAAAGTATAACTGCCATACTTGTTGGTGTGACGTGGTATTAACCTCGTAGGTTTCATCTGGCAAGTTATCGTATACTTCAACCGTATCTATTGTCGGGCTCGCTGCCAAAAGATCACAAATCGCTTGTCCTTTGACCGACTTCTGCTGTTTGAAGTGCAGATCATACTGGGACAAGAGAAGAGCCCACTTCGCTAACCGCCAATTCATCGAACCCGGTTGGGTCATGAATACCCGTACCGGATTAACATTAGCAATGACGTAAATCGTCTGGCCAACCAAGTAATGTCGCATCTTCTGTACTGCGAATACCAATGCGAGACATTCTTTCTCGATCATCGGATATCAAGACTCGGCGCCTATCAAGGTCCGACTTAGATAATAGACTGCCTGTTCGTGACCATTATCATCGTCTTGTGCTAGTAAAGCACTTATCGACTGGTTCATCGCATTGATGTAAATCAAGAACGGTTTACCTGATTTTGGTGCTATAAGAACAGGGGGATTCATCAGATATGTCTTGATATCTTCGAGTGCTTTTTGGCAAGCATCGTCCCAAACAAATGACATGCCCTTCTTGTTTAGCTTAGAAAATGGTTGGCACTTCCCAGAAAGATTTGAGATGAACCTCCGGATGTAAGCTAAACGCCCTTGCAATCCTCTGAGTTCCCTTAAATTCTTCGGGGGTTGCAATTCATGTATCGCCTTTACCTTGTCTGGGTCAATGTGTATACCCTTAGTGGTGACGACGAATCCAAGGAATTTTCCGCTGGACATTCCGAGGAAGGATTTTGTGGGATTCATCTTTAATTGATGACTCCGCATGAGATCAAACATCGTTCTCAAGTCCTTGATGTGATCCTCTTTGTTACGGCTTTTGACCACCAAATCATCAACGTAGCATTCAACCGTTTTCCTAAGGTGTTTCTGGAAAATCTTAGTCATCGCTCGTTGGTATGTGGCACCTGCGTTCTTCAAACCGAAAGGCATCACTGTGTAGCAGAAGACACCAAGGGGTGTTCTGAATGCTGTGTGTTTCTCGTCATCCGGGTGCATCTTGATTTGATTATACCCCGAAAAGCCGTCCATGAAGGACATTCTCTCGAATCCGCATGTATTGTCGATAATGACATCCGTGATTGGGAGAGGAAAATCATCTTTTGGACATGCTTCATTCAGGTTCCTGAAGTCGATGCAAATCCTGATTTTGCCATTCTTCTTCATGACAGGAACGATGTTGGCTAACCAGTCTGGATGTTGTTCCTCTCGGATAAATCCTGAGTCGATCAACTTCTTAACCTCTGCCTCAATGGCTTCCATAATCTACGGACGAAACCGTCTTTGCTGTTGTTTGACAGGTTTGGCATCCGGCTTGATGTCGAGGCGGTGCATCGCCACATTGGGGTCGAGCCCTGGCATGTCTTCGTAATTCCAGGCGAAGACGTCGATATATTCCCTGATAAGGGCAATTAACTCTTCCTTCTCATCTGGGGGAAGACTACCGCTGATGAATATGGGCTTTGGATTAGCCTCATCGCCCATATTAATTTGGACTACTTCGTCTTCGGTGGGTGGCTCTCTCTGTTCGAACCTATCTTCATATTGCATGTTTAGGTGATGAACCCATGGGTCCTCCCACGTTGGCATTTGATCGTCGTCCTCCAACGTAGATGGATCAGCTGTAGTCATGTTCGACATTAAGGTCTTGAACATTTCTCCCAAACTTGTGTCGGAATCCTCAGCTGAAGAATCTGGCAAGTACTCATCCTTAGCTTTGTTAGCAATTTGATAGATGATTTGCCAACCACATTCGTCATCTGATGAAATATAGCCTAAGCCTCTCTTGTGACGATAATAGCCATCCGGTTTCCCTTTTGGTACATATGCCGCTTTGACTGGGACACGGGAACCTCGATCGAAGTATAAACCTTCTCCGAGTGTGAAGTCGTATCCTTGTTTTTCCATGAGCGTGCGCGCTTCCGGACTATACTTAGATAAGTGCAGACCAGATTTGTCATCATCTTCATCTTCTCTTAGGAAATGATCTGGTAACGGGAGATTTTTTCCTTTACCGTAAATCACTTCTTTTTGTCCCCCTATTTTGGCAGGAATAATCTGAGTTGTTCCGAAAGAATGCTGGAGACGTTTCTTCGTTACATAAGATGATCGAAGCGGCATGCATAAATCGGGATTATCGTATAATCCCTTTATCGCATCATCAAGAGACAAGGAGTACTCTAAATCATGATTTATTTCGATATCGGCAAGTTGCCAGTTACAACCGCCATCTGACGATTGTTCATCGTCAAGATTGATTACAAAGGGTACAATGTCATTTAAAACAAAACCACCATTGTAATCGAATCCGGCTTCGGAATCAGCTTCTTCTCCGCTGTCCGTGCCCTGGATCGATGGTTCCGTATCGGATTCTTTACCATAAAGGAGAGAATCTGTGAAGTAATTCTCATACCCTTTGAATGGTTGCTTATCCGCGACCACCGTCCTAACCCTTCCATCGGTGTCGACATATTTCAGACACTGATGCAAGGTGGAGGGAACTATAACATTACTATGGATCCAAGGCCGACCCAATAGTAAGTTATAGGATGTCTCAGCATCAATCACGTAGCACATGACTTCCGTCTTCAGATCGCCCATTTGGCACTTTATCCGGATTTTTCCCAAAGGCCTTGACCCGCTGGTGTTGAATCCATAAATGACTATGCTCGTAGACGCCAACTTGCTGACTGGAATGCCAAGGCTATGCATTAGGCGAAGTGGCATAATACTCACAGCGGAACCCGGATCCACTTGGATTCGGTTGACTTCGCTGGAGCCAATGTACCCGATGAAGTACAGGGGCCGATCGTGGTTTGAATTCTTTGTCTGCATGTCCTCTTTGGTGAAGGTGATGCAGGGAATGTTCTTAGCTGCCACATTGCACTGTTGGGCTAACAGTTCTAGTTCCTCAGGCGCTGGCTTAATTCGAGTGAGGAATGCTTCCGAATCGGCTAAGGCCTCTTGCAAGGCTTCTCTAGTTTCCTTAGATAGCCACAGCAACTCATATAGCGTTATCCGCGCTGGAATATTGGCTAGCTGAGCCATGATGTCGAAGACGCACGGAGTTTTCGAACACTCCGGTTTATCCTTTCCAATCGGGCGACTGAAACGAGACTGCTTCGGATTTTGACCCTCCTCGGGCCTCTTTTCTTTCTGCTTATCTACCGGCTGTCGTCGAGCATCTTCAGCCGGTTTAGGAACCGTAATCACCCCCAGCTCTGTGAGAGTCTTGGCTGGTCCCCGTTTTGTCACCCCCTATTCA
This sequence comes from Asparagus kiusianus, assembly GCA_022839385.1. NCBI lineage: Eukaryota > Viridiplantae > Streptophyta > Magnoliopsida > Asparagales > Asparagaceae > Asparagus > Asparagus kiusianus. The sequence continues at coordinate 6,420 of BQKN01000277.1, forward strand.
GCTAATTGATCGCCAGGAGATGGATATTTGTAGTGATACTCATTTCCACTCCGGGTCGCAAAGACTTCCTACTCTTCGTCGGAGAGCGGGAAAGCAGTGATTCTTTCGTCATCTTCACCTGGGATAGCAGAAACTCCATAACAAGATTTTCCTTTCCCCTTGGACTTCTTCTTGGATGACGATCCGACCCATTGTTCATCTTCAATCAAGTCGGGGTGAACCCAAAGAATTTCACCGTTTGGGGCTGTGTGTGGGACAAGTCCTTTTTGACGCTGTCCGTGCGGGTCGTCATTCATCATTTTCATCCCGACTTTGGTGACGCGCTTCGGCTCGAACCAAGCTGTAGGTACTGATCCGAAACTGATTGACACCGCGTTTGCTCCCACATTTTTGGTAGGTTTCGGGGTTATGACCCCTACGTCGATTAACGCCTGGATCTTGTCCTTGAGGTGGTAGCAAGACTTCGTTGGGTGGTGGACCATTCTGTGGTACGCGCAGTACTTCGGGTCCGTCACCTTGCTAGCCCCTTCATGATCTACGATCGCCAGCAACTGGATTTTGTTGTTCTCTAACAAATACTTGAAGATGCCGGGAACTTCATCATCCTTAAAGGAATAGACTTTGGGAAACCTCGGCTCCGAAGACTTTTGCTTCTGAGACCGTTGCTGCCAATGCGGCTGCGATTGTTGTGGCGCTCGCTGCTGCTGCTGTTGCTGGGGTTGTAATTGAAAAGTTTGGTTAGCATCAATGACATTAGCATGAGCTTTACCTTTCCCTTTTTGGTTGAAGTTCTGCTTCGGAGGATTTGTTGCCGGTTGACCTCTCTCCGCCTTCTTTCTCCTGAGGAATCGCTCAGCTTGCTCTCCTCGGACCTTCAAATCCTTCCAGGTCTTGGATGGTGCTGTGCCCATTGCTTCCAACACATCCAGTGAAAGGTTGTTGTGGCAGGTCTGGAGGATGAATTCCTCAGTGATCGGGTCCCGGCAATTCATCGCCTTGTTCCGGAACCTTTTGACGAAGGTGTCGACTAACTCCCCGTCTTTCTACTTCTCATCGAGCAACGATCCGATAGAGATCTCAGTGTCGTCGTCGAAGAAATTCGAGAGGAATTTAGTCTCCATGTCGTCCCAGCTGTTTATGCTTCCTGGCTTGAGGCGACAATACCAATCGAAGGCGGCTCCGTGAAGAGTGCCAACGAATGACCGCACCATCAGAGGCTCATTACCAGAGATGACTCCCAAGTGCGATTTGAAATAAATCAAATGCTGAGTAGGTGAACCCATCCCATTAAACGGCGTGAAGTTAATTAGACTGAACTTCGCCGGATATGGGATCGATTCCCACTCTCTTGGGTATGGACAAGGAATGCCCGTCTTTTTCGTCTCTTGAGCAGAAATCAATGTATTTATTTTGTTCTCGAGGTTTTTAATTTTTAGGCTTTCACCTGTGTCTTCGCTAGCATTCTCGTTACCACCCCCTGGATTGATGGGAGGGTTATTAGTATTGCGAGCTTCATTTGTGTCTTCATCTTCCAGGTTGTTCTGGTTATGACGACTTGGTTCGCCTTGTTGATTCCTCAATGCTTGAATCTGTTGGTCATGCATCTCTCTCATGTTCTGCATAGCCATCTGCATTTCGAACCTAAAGCTTTCTTGTTGTTTGGCCATGGCATCTTCGAGCATCTTGGCCACTTGCTCCGCGTTATCATAAACGACTCGCGGGGTTGTCCTTCACTGGACACGATGTTATCAGACGCAACTGCTAAGCCAGCATCTGATTCTTCATCTCCCGAAGGTACTCTGGTTCGAACCCTACCATACGTCGCGCGAATGATAGCCTTGGATTGGAGACGAGTTACACGTCAAGGTATTTCCGGAATTGCCTCGGGGTTATCCTGAGCCGATATTCCTGTACTGGTCATGTTAGCGGTGACCCTTGAATGTTCACCGTCTTCGACCATTGTTCTTTTTCTTCGGAAACGCCTAGACCTTGGCTTTGGCGTTTCAGTGCTGAGTCTCTCGAACACAGAAACTCTCTCGGGGACTGCCTTGACACAGTTGCACTCAGACAGTACCGCCCGAATGAGCTTTGAGCAAGGACACTGAGTTTCGAACCTTCGAGGGCTCCTCTTTCTGGATTTACTCGTACCTCCGGCACGATAGTACAGCTCGTCCGTTTGAAGGTCGGAGCAACCTATCGTGTGTTGGCACGATCTCCCAGGTATAACGTCATCATCATCAGACGACAAAGTTTCCTTCTGAGGATGAGTTGTCTTCTTTGGACTTTCAAGAGTCACGCGCCTTAAAACGCGCCTTTGTGAGCGTGAATCTTCAGCGGGCTCTTGCACTTCGATGTGCAAAGTTGTGCGCTTGGGTGCCACGATTTTTTCCAAATGTTGAGGGTTGCGGCGACCCCCAGCATGTTACATTGTTTGGGACTTCTTCATTGGCCCCAAGCGTTCTTGGACTGGAGCTTTGCCTCGTTCTTTGGGAAGTGGACCGAGGCGCTCCAAAACTGACTTCCTCTTCTGGGATGGTCCTGTGGGATCTCTCGGAACAGTTGCGGAAATCACCGGCGATTTGAGTTGATTCGCCGTAGTTTGAACTTTCGGAGGCTGCAATTGTTGCTCCTTAGTTTGAACCGCCGCCTCAGACTTCGGTCTCCAAACCCTACAAGTTGATGGCGGCTTCTTGACCACCTCCTTCTGCAGCTTCCGACGGGCTTCATCAGCTTTAGCCCGTGCTTGCGCTGATAACGCGCGGCGTTTGCGGATGCGCTCCTCCAGCGTCGAACGGTTCCGTTTGACACGGACCCACTCCATAGTTGATGGCTTGGAGGAACCACCCTTCATTTATTGTTGAGGCTGTTTGCCTCGTTTGCTCTTCAGATCCGCATGATAGCGGACCCCGTCAACAGATTCCATGGCCTTTGCGAATTGCTTCGCAAGGCGTTAATGCTGCCTCTGGCGGGCTCTCTTAGAGAGAGTCACCACGCCTTCAACGGCGGATTTGACCTGTTTAGAGGCCGGTGGGACTTCACCCAACGCAACTTCGGCGTCGATCGGGGTGAGGTCGTCGTTGGTGGCTTCAACTTCTTCGCACCAACGCACCTTTCTCCTGGAGGAGAACTTCTGGGATTTCTTGGACTTAGGGGGGGAGGTAGATCCGGACGAGGACACGTACTCCTCGTACTTCTGTTGGTCGAACTCATACTCGACCTCCTCCACGACCAGGATCGAGATCCACGGCTGTGACGCTCCGATCTCGGCAGCGAGATCGGTGGCTCCCACTGTGGTCGCCAGATTGTTCGTGGGAAAAATTGAGGCTCTCTTCATTGACGATTCCATTGCACTCAGTTAACAACTTTATGCGTTACAAAGAGATCCTGTCTTTTTATAAGATCCGGTTTACAATGAAAATCAAACAAGAAAGAAATAAAAATTACAACTTTTCTCTTTTATCGAACAAATCATGAGCTCCTGTTTTGCGGTCGTTCGCTTGCGTAGGTTGTTTGCCTGCGCCGATGGTTAATCCGTTGACCACCGCACGATCTCGATCCAAACAGATCTACGCAATATAACGGGTATTATTTCACCGAGGAAATAATAGCCGGAGGGATTGTTTCACCAAGGAAACAACCGCTCGAATCTCGAGATCAAAGACCAAGTTTTGATCCGGAGTGTAGTAACGTAGATCCGAGATCTCGATCCTCTCGAACTCCTGCCTTTTGTGGTGCGGGTGCTCGCCAAGAATCAAATCCGAATGTCCAAGTCTTCAAGCCTTCAAAAACTCCAGCACGAGGTCTCAATCCGGCAGAGTTTCGGCTCTCCAAAAGTTCCAACCAAAAGTCCTTCAAAATGAACAACCCCCTCTCCTATTTATAGTCAATCGTCACTGTGCCCACGTGCACGTGTGGCCAACACACAAGAGGGGGGGAGCCGGCCACCTCAAGGTGGCTCGGCCAAGGCCGACCGAGCCACCCAGGGGTGGCTCGGTTTCGGCCGAGTCCCCCCGGGTGTTTTGGGTTCCGTCGTTTGGTTGTTTGCTTTGTCCGTGATTCGGGTTTGTGGTTGACTTGGTCTGGAATTGATTTGTTGACTTGATTCCCGATTTGGCAGTAAATCCACCTTGGTGTTTGAGTTCAAATCCATTTTGTTGTTGGACGACTCGTTGACTTTCCGAACCGTTGGATTGGTTCCACGCGCGAACGCATTCCGTTGCTTGCATGCAATTCGTTGATCTCGTCACCTCGAACATTCGTTGATTTGTTGAATTATCGTGCCGAGCTATGCTAAGGGACCTATAGGCAATTTTATATGCCTACAATGATATGTAACAAAAATAACTTTTCAAAAATTGAAGTGGAATCCGCCAAAACACGTTGGATCTCCTTCAAGTTTTCTTGATGTGCTTCTATGAGTTTCCATAATATGTAAGCACTATAAAAAAATCAAGCTTGTTAGAAATAGATGTATCAAAAGTATTAAGTAAAAATTCTAACAAGAGCTTGTTCATTGTAACATTCTCTTATCATTATTACTCCACTTAGATTTCTCCAAAGTTGGTACAATATAAGCATAATCAATAACTTTCCATAAATCAAAATGTTTAGATCTAACAAAAAGTTTAAATCTAATGCACCATTGAGCATAAGGAAAATTATCAATTCTAGGAGCAATATTAATGGTATAACCTAAGCTAGGTGCACCATGCATATCTAAAATTATAAATGCAAGTAAGATGAAAATAATCTTAAAACTAGATTAGCAATAATGCAAAGTGAGGATCTTTGACTCTAGGTGGTTAAGTCACAAACAAAAGAGCACCAAGCTCTGATACCAAATGAAAGAACCCTAGAGGGGGGGAGTGAATAAGGTAATTGCTAATCTAATCCGATATCGATGCCAAATTAAAACTTATTAAAGAAATTATCCTTAACAATATGATATGCATAATAATATAAGCAAGGATAAGCAAATATAAAGAAATAAGCGATATAAACAATGAGACAATAAAAATACGCCAATGCCAAACTCAAGCACAAGAATATGTTCATAGAGTTCAGTCGACCCACAACCTACGTCTCTGCTCCTCACTCTTGAGGAGAATCTCCACTATACTTAAATAACTACACAATCAGTTTTCAACACTCATCGATAAATGTTTATAATTCACACGATTGTAACCACACAATACACTCCTCTAATTATTAGCCTAGCCCTTGTCACTTTCCTCAAGTGTTCAGAATTACAATCTCTCTCTAGGATTTACAACCGACGCCACTCCTCTTGAAATTGACCACGTCTCTCACCAACCACTTTTCTAAGTGACATTGTGTATTACAATGTGTTTTCAACAACAAAGCACAAATACAATGGTTTGTTCTCTAACAAAGACGAGAACTAAATTCTAAGCTCATTCTCAAAGATATAATCCCACAACCCAAAATATACTATATGTGAAAAATACTTAAGCTCAAGGGGTGTGTGTAAACAATGAGTATAAATAAAATCAAACTCAAATTAATCTAGCAAGAATATATAAAAAACGATAATAATAATTTGCTAGAAGAAAGGAGTTTAGAAAACTTCTCCGATAAACAAGAGAGGTAGAAATTTGAGGTAGAGATCCCCAAATACGTTGTACCAATTCTTCTCTTGTAAAACACAAATGCAACACTTTTATTTATCTTTGAAACTCTTAAAAACTTGTAAAACTTGCTCTAAACTTCCATAATAAAATCTAAGTATTGAGGACTATATATAGTCTCTCAACACATCAGCTCAAACCAAAGAAACGTATAAAAACCGAGGCAAACCAATAAAAAATAAAATCTAAAAAGTAGCCATTATTATGCAACGGGCACATTTTCGATCGACCGATGGTCAGGTCCGGTCGACCAAAGGATGTTCATCGGTCGACTAATACATGAGTATTGGTTGACTAATGACCTTAAGAAAAACCTTTCTCTAGTCGGTCGATTGGTGGTCTCACATTGATCGACCGATTTGCTATCATCGGTCGAGTGATGGAGTATTATCGGTTGACTGATTGACAGATATCCAGATACTGAATTTTTTCAGAATATCCGACTTGTACATTTAGTTTAAAATAACAAATAAACTCTAAAATTAGTAAAATTTTAGGGAATGTTTATAAACATGAAATGTTGGAGAAGAAATTTTTAAAATCTCATTAACCGTTTGTGAAAACTCGTTATTTTACAAAATCGTCAAAAATACGAGTTTGTTTAAAACACTTGATTTTGACAAAATGATCTCAAACAAGTTTGAAACTTCTTTTAAATGAATTAATAAACTTTATGAAAGATATACAATAGTTATATTAAGTTATTAATCTACAACATATTATTTTGCAAATCGGTAAACCATACGAACTTGTTAAAACTTAATTTTGACAAAATCATTACAAACAAGTTTTAAAACACTTTAAAATAGATTTATAGACTTAAGAAAAGATATACAAACATGTCGTTAAATCTATAATCTAAAAACGGCGATAAAAACAAAAACGTGTATGTGTATATATTTGAGCTTTAAGCATAACACATAAAGTAAACTCCTAAACTAAAAATATACTCAAGCTAATGATCTCTCGTTGAAGCTCGATCTTGGTAGCAAGAATGAAACTTGATGATGTGTTGACTTGAATGTATAGCTTCATTCTTATATCCTCCATCCTCCAAGATATTGTCGTTTGCGCTCAATTCCATCCAACCTTTAGCTGAGGATCTTTGTGTAGAATACCTAACAAACAAATATAAATACTCGACAAACATTGTTAGGAATTATTTGTTAATCATCAAAACTAGATTATATAGTAAGCTCATAAACATGAGACCTAACACTTTGTATATTTTTTTTACAAATGAAGTAAACTTTATGATTGTCAAACCCTATTATGATTGCTCATTCTATTTGTAATAAATAAGCATAATACTTACAGGATTTTGGCAAACTCTCATTCATAAACGAGTTTGATGAGTCTTTATCAACTACCGTTTGAGTTGGGCTAGCATGCAGATTGTCTAAGCCTATTCTACATGAAACGTTGTACTAAAAGAGTAAACTCTCTTAGACTTGGTGCTACGATATTGAATACATAGGATTTATCATTCTTACGAGAATTAACTACCCGGCTACGTGTGTTAGAAGTAGACTTATATTTGATTAAGGATAGAGATAAAATCCACTATGCATGATAGGCAAAGACTTAAATGTCATTAAATCAGTAACGACGACTGGCTACACGTGTAGACTTTTGGATTTTGTGTCTTCTCTTGGGGCAAAGAAAAACTCTAATATATCTCCTCTTAGGGTAGAGATGAACCTGAATATGTCTCCCCTTGAGGCAGAGACGAACCCGATTTTGAAGGGAAAGAATGTATTTTATCTTTCTGTTTGGAGGGGACCCCTTGTTCACGTGAACTTAGAGTTGAAAGATTCTGGATGCACGTGCATTAGAAAATCTAGAAAAAAACTTAGAGTGGGATATCCACTCCAAGAATCATATTTGAGTCATGCCACGTGGCGTTGACTCTGAAAAGATCTTTTAACTCACATGAGCAAAAGATGAAATTTGGATAACCCTAAACTATCTGTTATGATAACTAATGGCTTTGATTTGATGGTCCCACCATCAATTGATTGATCAGTGAGGAGTTTGAGACAACCCTAACTATCTGAAGGTTTGATCATTCAAGTTTGAAGGTAGTAGAAATAATAAAAAAAGTTTTGATGCTAAGGTTTCCTAAACAATAAGGACACAGTGGGAGGATGTATGGGTTTAACCATTAAAGAAGGAAAGAAGGTATTTTCTTATCTTTCACTTCCTAACGGAGTCTAATCATCAAATGTTATGATAACTAATGACTTTGATTTATGGTCCCACCGTCAATTGATTGATCAGTGAGGGATTTTGTAATGAAAGATTACAAATTATCGAACGTTCAACAATTGTACAGTGAGAGTTTTATTGGGGAATCCGATTAGTTGGAATCATTAATACGGGATTATATGTATGAATATGTACAATATGTACAATAATTCAAATTGCATGCATCATACTTATTTTAATAGGTTATCCTGAATGTACTAAGGGTAGTACTTATTCAAGAACTTTCCATTAATTAGCATCATCATTTTGTCACTGTCTTGGGTGATTAAGCAATATACTCCATTTGAGTAGACCATATCTACTTCAAATGGTCCTTTCCATTTGGGTTAGAACTTGCCTTTCTTCTTTGAGTTGAGTATCATTGGTCGTTGAATAGCAAGTACCAAATCTCCCTCTTTAAAGACCCGTTGTCGGACCTTTTTGTTGAAGGCTTTGGAGATTCTAGCTTGGTATAACACAATTTGTTGTTGAGCTTCCAAGCGTTCCTCATTTAACATCTCGAATTCTTCGAGACGTTTTTGATGTTGCTCTTCCTTAGTCATCCTTGTTGCAAAAGCAATGTGAAGGGATAGAATCTTTCTAAGGGAGTGATAGCCTCGCACCCATACACTAAAGAATATGGAGTTGCTCTAGTAGGTGTGCAAACTGTAGTACAATAGGCCTAGAGAGCCTCACCAAAGTTTGTCATTCCAATCTCGCTTATTGGTTTTTATTAGCTTCGTCAAGATCTTGATGATGGTCTCTTTGAAGGCTTCAGCTAAACCATTTGCAGTGGGATTGTAAATGTTGACGAAACGTCTTGAATTCTAAACTTTCCACAAATTTTGATGAATGCGTTGCTGACAAACTGAGGGCCGTTGTCATGCATAATTCATCTTGGAAGACCGTATCGGTAGATGATATGGTGTTTAATGAACTTAATAACGTCGCTCGTCTTTACTTCTCTGAGTGGAATTGCTTCAACCCACTTGAATAAGTAGTCAGTGATTGCCAAAATAAAGTAGTCACATTTGACCGACGGAGGGAAAATAGGACCAATAACGTTCATTCTCCAGGTCTCGAATGGCCAGAATGTGGTTGAAGGCTGCAGGTACTCTAGTGGTTGATGCATGTAGTTGGCATGGATCTGACATACGTAGCACCATCGTACATACGCGACTACATCCTTGACCATAGTTGGTCAACAATAGCCCAATCTTTTGAGGTGATTACATAGTTTGGGACCCAGCTGGTGTACACCACAAGTTCCGTCATGTGCTTCCTTAAGGGCTTCTTATGCCTCCTTAGTTTAGAGGCATCAGAGCAACAAACCATCATATGTATGGCGATAGAGCGTCTGGGTTATTACATTGTAATAAAGTATTAACGTTTTTCGTCGGACTAAGTCTCTTTCTTTTATGTCTTCCAGCAAGAGGTCGTGTAAGACATAATCAATAATAGGGAAATGTCAGTCTCAAGGTTCGAGTTTGATTCTGATTGCATGCACCTCTTTTGATGTTTAGGGCATAGTCTAGTATGAAAAGCTGTTGGGTCCTCACAGTAACCAGCTATTCTGTCTCAGGAGGTTGTGGTAAAGAGATTGCCAGTGCTGCCAGTGCATCTGTGTAAGTATTCTAGAGGCTTAGAATGTACTTGATGAACAAGTCTTCAAATGATTCTATCATCTCAACAGCCGCTTTATGGTACGGGATCAAGTATTGATTCCTAACTTCATATTCTCCTCGAATTTGGTTGATTATTAGCTAGGAATCACGCTTCAAGGTACTACACCACAGCTCTTTGGTGAAATTGAGTCCAATGAGAAGCACATTATATTCAGCCATGTTGTTGGAGCATGGCCTAACTAGTGAATAGGCTCGAGGTATCACATATTTCACTAGAGAAACTAGGATAACTCCGACTCCTGAAGAAATCTTTGAACGTCCAGAAGTGCTTGCCACATGAGTTGGTCGGGAAGTGCCATCGAAATGCAACTGTCACACCTATTGATGATAGGTAGTGTTTACTTCGTGGGTTTCATCCAGCAAATCTTCATATAGTTCAACTTTATCTTTCATAGGGTGAACCGCTAAACGACCACAAATTGTCCACCCTTTGACCGACTTCTGTTGTTTAAAGTGGATGTCGTACTGTGACAGAAGCAAAGCTCATCTTGCTAACCGCCAATTCATAGAAGTCGGTTGCGTCATGAACACCCGAATTGGATTGATGTTGGAAATAACATAGATTGTCTATCTAACCAAATAGTGTCGTATCTTTTGAATTGTAAATACTAAGGCAAGGCATTCCTTCTCAATCATTGGCTATCGAGATTCAGCACCTACCAATATTCTGCTCAAATAATAAATTGTCTACTCATAACCATTGTCATTGTCTTGTGCTAGTAGAGCACTCAACGAGTGGTTCATCATCTTGACATAAATTAGGAACGATTTTCCTAACTTCAATGTGACGAGGACAGGAGGATTTGATAAGTATGCCTTAATATATTCGAATGCTTTCTGATAAGCATCGTCCCAAACGAATGACACACCTTTATTTGTGAGCTTAGAGAATGATTGACACATTCCTACAAGGTTCAAGATGAACCAGCGGATGTATGCTAGTCGTCCTTGTAACCCTCTAAGTTCCTTGAGATTTTTTGGAGGTTACAATTCATGGATCGCTTTCACTTTATCAGGATCTATGTGGATACCTTTCATGGTGATAACGAATCTGAGGAACTTGCTACTGGATATTCCCATGAAAGACTTGGTAGGGTTCATCTTTAATTGGTGACTTTGCATGAGATCAAACATTGTCCTTAAGTCTTTAATGTGATCATTTTTGCTGCAGCTTTTAACAACCAGATCATGAACATAGCATTCGATGGTTTTTCGGAGATGTTCTTAGAAAATCTTTATTATGGCTCGTTGATATGTAGCACCCGCATTCTTTAGACTGAAGGGCATGACCGTGTAGCACAAGATACTAAGCTGTGTTCTGAATAAGGTGTGCTTTTCATCATCTAGATACATTTTAATTTGGTTGTACCCTGAGAATCCATCCATGAATGACATTCTCTCAAACCCACGTGTTGTCTATGATGACGTCTGTGATAGGAAGAGGGAAGTCATCTTTCGGGAAGGTAGTATTCATATCTCTAAAATCAATACAGATTCTGATCTTCCCATTCTTTTTAAGAACAAGAACAATATTCGCCACCCAATCCAAATGTTGTTCTTCTTTGATGAAGCCTGAGTCAATCAACTTTTTAACCTCAGCTTTAATTAACTCCATGATCTATGGACGAAACCGTCTTTATTATTGCTTAACAGTTTTGGCATCCGGCTTGATGCCTGAGTCAATCAACTTTTTAACCTCAGCTTTAATTAACTCCATGATCTATGGACGAAACCGTCTTTATTATTGCTTAACAGTTTTGGCATCCGGCTTGATGTTGAGTCGGTGCATAGCCACATTTGGATCAAGTCCTAACATGTCCTCATAATTCCATGCAAAGACATTGATATATTCTCTAATGAGGGCAATCAATTCCTCTTTTTCTTCTGATGGAAGACTGTCACTGATGAATATGGGTTTCGGATTTGCTTCGTCACCCATATTTATTTGAGCTACCTTATCCTCAGTAGGAGGTTTGCTCGAATCTATTACTGTACTAGATGTTTAAGTGATGGATCCAATGATCTTCCCAGACTAGCAACTAGTCATCTTCCTCGGCTTTTGTAGGATCAACAGTTGCCATTTTGACATTAAGCCTTTGAACATTTCTCTAAGGCTGACATCAGAAACCCATATTGAAGAATCTAATGAATGCCCATCACTACTTTGATCAGACAGATGGTTATTAATCTGCCAACAACACTCATTAGAGGATGAAGGAAAATAGCCGAGACCCCTCTTTTGTTCGTAATAGTCGTCAGGCTTTCCCTTTGGTACATAAGAAGGCTGGGGTGGAACCCGAATACCTCGACCAAAGTAAAGAAATTCTCTGAGCATGAAGTTGTATCCCCACTTCCTCATATAATAATGTACTTGTGGGCTATGTCTGAAGAATTGTCAACCAGGTTCTTCATCATCGCTGTTGGTCTCCCAAAAGGGATTTGGTGGTGGGAATGACTCTCCCTTCCTGAAGATTGTCTCTTTCCTACCCCCTGTCTTTGCAGGAAGGATGAAAGTTATCCTAAATAAGTCTTGGAGACACTTCTTTGTCATACAATATGATTGAAGCGGCACATGTATATCAGGGTTTCTATACAATCCCTGCATTACATCATCAAGATGAGGTACATACTCTAAATCGTTATTTATTATATAGTTACAATCGGTAAGTTGCTAGTTACAACCTCCATCTGACGATTCACCACCGTCAAGATCGATTACAAAGGGTTCTATGCCATTGAATACAAAACTTTCGTCGTAATCGAACCTAGCTTCGATGTCAGCTTCTTCTCCGTTATCCGTACCATGGGCCGATGGTTCAATATTGGATTCAGTAGCATGTAAGAGGGAATCGGTGAAATGATTTTTTGACCCCTTAAATGGTTGCCTGTCTGTGATCACCATCTTGACTTTGTTATCAGTGTCAACATATTTCAGACACTAATACAGTGTAGAAGGAACTATAACATTACTATGGATCTAGGATCGATCCAATAGTAAGTTATAGGAGGTCTTTGCATCAATAACATAGCATGTGATCTCAGACTTTAATTCTCCAAGTTGGCACTTCACTCGGATTTTACCCAAGGGTCTGGATCTACTGGTATTGAATCCAAAAATAATAGTGCCTGTAGAAGCTAATCTACTAGCGGGAATTTTGAGATGGTACATCAATCGAAATAGCATAACGCTAAATACGGAGCCTGGATCAACTTGGATTCGGCTGACGACTGTCAAACCAATGTATCTAGTTAAGTACAAAGGCATGTCATGCTTTGAGTTTCTCACTTGCATGTCATCCCGAGTAAAGGTAATGCAAGGGAACTGTTTGGCCGCCAGATTACAACGTTGAAACTGATTTTTCATGCTCTTCGAGGGCTTGATTGATCTGAGTGAGGAAAGCATCAAAATCAGCCAAGGCCTCTTGTAAAGCCTCCCTAGTGTCTTTGGAAAGACGTAGCAACTCGTAGAGAGTAATCCTCACCGGGATGTAAGACAACTGAGCCATAACATCAAAGCGGTATGGAGCATTTGAATTCTCTGGCTTGTCTCTCCTGATCAGTTGATTGAATCAAGATTGCTTTGGATTTTAAACCTATTTATGCTTGGGTTCCTTCTCCTTCTGCTTTGCCTCAGCTTCTTTCTGCTTAGCTTTAGCTTCGCCTTCTGTTAGAGATTTTGATGGACTTGCCTGCTGCTGGGACTTCTTAAAAGGTTCAAGAGGTGTTGTAACAACTCCCAGTTCAGCTATAGTCTTGGCATTCTGATTGGGAACTTTTGGGTATTTATATTGATATTTGTTCTCACTTCTGGTGGCAAAGGCAGGCTCTCCATCAGATACCAAAATCAAGTGCTCGTCTTCGAAAAGTGAAAGGGTTAGAATGTCCTCGTCATCTTTCTCTAGAGTTGCTGAGATAGGACAGCAAGACTTGCCCTTGTTCTTAGAGTTCTTCATGGAGGAGGACTCTACCTATTGTTCATCCTTGAGAAGATTAGGATGAACCCATAGGATTTTTCCATTAAAGGCTATATGTGGAACGAGCCCCTTCTGACATTGCTCATGTGGATCATCGTTGACAGTCTTCACGTCTACCTTTGGAATAAGTTTTTGCTGGTACAATAACAAAGGTATGACATTGCCAGATCTGAACCTGATAGACACCATGTTTGCTCCTACCATATTTTCCTTCGGTGTTGTCGATGTTATAATGTCGGCATCAACTAAGGCTTGGATTCTGTCTTTAAGAACAAAACAAGTCTTGGTAGGGTGATGAACCCTCCTCTGATATGCATAGTACTTTGGATCCAAAATCTTATTAGCTTCCTCTTGATCTGTAATTGGTGGCAATTTGATTTTGTTGTTGTCGAGGTGGTACTTAAAGATGGTTGGAACCTCATCATCTTTGAAGGTGTACACCCTCTGGAATCTCGAATCAGGAGTCTTTTGTTGCCTCTGAGGTTGCTGTTATGACACTTGATTAGCATCAACAACAGTCACAGGTACCTTTCATTTACCACGAGGAGTAAAATTAGGCTTCAAAGAATTAACCGTCGGTTGGCCTCTTTAAATCTTATTTCTTTTGAGAAAGCGTTCGGCTTGTTCTCCGTGTAGTTTTAAATCCTTCCGTTGTTGATGGTACAACCCCCATGGCCTCCAACACATCAAGAGAGAGGTTATCGTGGCATGTCTGCAATATGAACTCCTCTATAACCGGATCTCTGTAATTCATAGCCCGGTTACAAAAGCGTTTAACGAAATCGTCAACTGACTCCCCATCTCTCTGCTTCTCATCCAAAAGGGTTCGGATCAACACTTCAGTATCATTGTCAAAGAAGTTGCTGAGAAATAAGTTTTCTATGTCGTCCCAGCAGTTGATGCTCCCTGTCTTGAGACGTCGATACCAATCGAAGGTGGCCCCGCGAAGGGTGACTACGAATGACTGCATCATCAAAGGTTCATTTCCAGATATCATACCCAAATGAGACTTAAAGTAAATCAAATGCTGGGTTGGTGAGCCTCTCCCGTCAAATGGTATGAAGTTAACTAGATTAAACTTTGGCGGGTATGGAATTGACTCCCACTCCCTTGGGTATGGACATGGGATGTCAGTCTTCTTAACTTTTTGAGCAGACATCAAGGCATTGACTTTACTCTCGAGCTCTTTCATGATTTCCTTGTCTTCGCTCTTGTCTTTCTTTGGGTGATGTTAAGGAGGATCAATTGGGCTACTCCCAAAATTATTATTGAGAGGTCCATCAGACATAACAACTTCATCCACTTTTGGATCGCTATCATCTGCATTGTTTTGAGCAGTCGTGGTAGGTGTAGTGCGACGACTAGACTCAACCCGCTGACTGAACTCAGGTTGTTAAGGTCTTTGAGCCTGCATCTCTCTCATTTGTTGCATGGACAACTCCATCTCCGTCTTCATTTCAGCTCTAGTCTCTTCTCTTTGTTTAGCTAGAGCTTCTTGAAGCATTTAAGCCATGGATTCAGGAGTGATCATGTACACTTCTCTAGCTTGCCCTACGCTAGACATTGTGTCATCATAAGCAATTGCGGAGCAAGCATCGGGCAGTTCATCATCTAAAGATATTCCTTCATGCATTCTTATATAGTCTATACTCTCGGTAGCTCTCAGCTAGAGCTGAGACATTCTTTGAGAGATTTCTGGATCAACTCTTCCTCCTGGGGTAAAGTCGGGATCGGAGTCAGTTGAATGGTGTTTAGACTTTCCTCTTCCCTTGCTAGTCATGTTAATGGTTACTTCAGGAAACTCATCATCTTGGACAGTGGATCTTCTCTTTCAGAAGCGTCTTGGCTTAGGCTTTGATGCTTCAGTTGATGGTGTGAAAAGTCTTTAAAATACTAAAGCTCTTCATGGTATGGCTTTTTTCTTGGAATAGTTACATTCCGAAAGTGCTGCTTTAATAAGCCTCTCGCATGAACAATGAGAACTTGTTTCTTGAATAGTCCTCTTTCGAGTTATCATGTCTGTAGGATCTGATCTAATCACACTTAAACACTAGAGGGGGGTGAATAGTTTTTCTTTAAAAATTTATGCAAAGAAGATTATAATTTGCAAAGAAGATAGCATAATCACAAAAAATCACAATCACAAACACAGAATTTTATACTGGTTCCTCCTCCCAGATATACATCCAGTCTCCAAGTAAATCCCACTTGAGCGTTCCACTATGATTTTAAAAAACTTACAAAACCAAACAGCAAACCTGACCAATTTGCAAGTCCCTACAAAGTGCACACAATCTCTTTACCAAGAGATTACACCTCTTACACACGTGAGAACACTTGTCTTGTTACAACTTGATTCCTATAAGCCTTGAATGTTTTGTGATGTATAGCAGTGGCTTAGGAACATTTTAAATCTCTGAAAATTACCTAATTTGAGTGTATATTGAATGAAGATCAAAGGCTAACTCAGAGAATGCTTTTTCTCAATACTTAGTGAAAATCTAGAAATTTTTTTTAACTCTTGAAAAATGCACAAAACTTGAATCTTATATCTAGGAAGCAGTTGACCAAATTTCTGAACTTGTAATCTATTTAAAGTCCTTGAAAAGATAAGTTTTCCAAGTCAATTAACGGATCAAAACGACTTTAAATAGTCAGTAATTCAAATTTTAAAATGTCTAAAAATTATCATTGTAGTAGACTAGTAGTTGTTGTAGTTGACTACACTGAGTTGAAACAGACTCTGTAAATTCAGGATTTTTCTTAGTAGTCGACTACACTGGTCATTAGTGGACTATACTATAAACGACAGAAAGTCTGAAATTCAAATTCAAAGCTGAGTAGTTAACTATACTGTGTAGTAGTCGACTACACTGTAATCAACAGAAAGTTAGAATTCTGAATTGACTTTTAGTAGTCGACTATATAGTCTAATAGTCGACTACACTATAACTTTACAGTAACTGAGATTTTACCTAAGTGCTTAGTAGTCGACTATAAAAAGTCATTAGTCGACTAGACTGTAATTTGACAGAAACTTATATTTTTGATTTAAACTTCAGTAGTCGACTACAAGTAGTTATTGGTCGACTACTAAGGGGTAAAAAAAGTTATATATGAAATATTTTTAGACTCGTTGATTAACTAAATACTCTAATGGTTAACATAGGGGATTTCTATTGTTAACTAACACATTAAGCATGTGTTAATGTGTTCTAATCTCTACGTGTGTTTATGTGTGAGTGATCAAGGCTTGTACAATTTTTCTAAGTAAAGAAAATATAAAAATTACATTGATGTATAAGCTCTTCATCTTCTTTACTTCATGATGCCTTGAACTCATCTTGCACTTGTTCATGTTGATAGTTGTATTGAAATGTTAGTGCATAATAATACACATAGTGATTCATATTATGAATAAATTGTTATCATCAAAATTATATCATGGGGACATGATATCCAACATTCTCCCCCTTTTTGATGATGACAAATAATTTATGCATATGTAAGTATATTTTAAAAGAATTAAACATTTATGAATAAATATACTTACTCCCCCTACATAAAAGCATATTAGAGTCTACAATTCATATTTTTGAGTCTATATAGCATAACATTAGCATAACATTGATATTATTCTCCCCCTTTGTCATTAACAAAAAGAAATAAACATCTATTCTAAGCATGTCATAATATCCTCTTCATGAGCTAATACTTCAAAAAGATCTTCCAGATTGTGAACATAGTCCATTACTTCACCCATCCATATGGGTAGGCAAAGACTGGTCATAAATACCAAAATTTCGACAATATCCATCTTCACAATCTGGAAGATCTTTTTGAAGTATTAGCTCATGAAGAGGAT
>BQKN01000277.1:24238-81375 GCA_022839385.1 Asparagus kiusianus
ATCCTCTTCATGAGCTAATACTTCAAAAAGATCTTCCAGATTGTGAACATAGTCCATTACTTCACCCATCCATATGGGTAGGCAAAGACTGGTCATAAATACCAAAATTTCGACAATATCCATCTTCACAATCTGTTTCTAAGATAAGTAGCTCATGAACAAACTATAGGATATAAACAAAACAACCATAATAATAAGAAATGCACATGCATACATAGTTTTAAACACGTAAACATAAACATAATAGAAATATACATAAGTCTTAAACAAATATCAACACATAGTTTTTGACAAAATTTAGACACACAAATAAACTAAGTACTTAATTGTATTTGACATAGCAGACTGAAATTATTCTAAATGATGTATGCATAGCCTTCTAACTTGTTGGTCCTGGTGGAGGTTGATTTCCTTTGAAGTAAGCACTGAGCTTCATGTCCAAGGTATCAATCTTCATATTCATTGTGTCAAACTTCATCTCCAGGATATCAAATTTGTTGGTTAATGCTTCTTGACTCTTCAGCATAAGCACATTTTGATCATACAAAGCCTTTTGTCCTGATTCTAAATCAAGTATTCTAGCGGAAAATGTATTATATTGTGTATCAGAAAAGCAAAAAGGTTCATGTATTGGTGGTGGAATATGACTAGTAGAGGGTCCAACTTCATCAGTGGCTTATGGTATATCTTTGGGGTGTTGTTCTGGTTGATGTTGAGGTTCATCTTGGTGAATTTCAAAATTGGTTAGTTTCATCCGAGTAAAGGCATTGGAGTCAAAAAGATCGATGGAACGAATCTTAGAAGTTTCAATTTCTAGATCAACATTATATGCCTCAAATATTCTCGTAAGAAAAGCTCCAAATGAAAGAGATCCCTTAGGAACAACTAAAAGATTTTCATAGAACACCTCAGCCTAATTTACTTTTATGTTAGCCATAATTGCATAGAGGGTTTTGGCTAGGTCAAGAGATATAAAATGAAAGCTTCCAACTTTTAGAAAAAGGTTATAAGCAAGTATTCTAGCTATAAACCTAGGGATAGGCCTAAATTTATTTGAGTTATTAAGAGGTTTGACATAACCGGGAAGGAAAATGTGATTAGCAAGCAAATTTTCATCATTCATTCTAATTGATAAAAGACTAACACCTTGAAAAGGAATATTAAAAATTCTACCTAATTTCTTAGGAGTCGTATTAATTTCAATTCCCTTCACAAGAGTGTTAAGAATATCCGAGTGACGATCGGTTTCATATCTAGAAATATTGACATAAAATAGTTGAACCAACAATGGATAGTATGGTTTCCTATTTTTAGAGGAAAAGAGATCTAATAATCCAATATTTTCAAAGTAATTACTAAAATTATGAATGATGAAATCATCAAATTTGACAAATCTATCGGGTATAATTTTAAAAGATTGAAATTCCTTAAATTGGGCAAACAAAGAGGGGTCTTTAAGATAAATTGAATAATCTTTAACTACATTTGATGGTCCAGACCTAGGCCTTTTAGATTTTAACATTATGCAATTTCGAAATTGGAAAAGGAATAGGAGAAGAGAACTTACCAAACTGGTGAAACCCTAGATGTAGTCGGCTAATTGAGGCTATAGTCGACTACTAAGACTGGAAAACTCAAAGTAGAAAAAAATTTGATGAAAAATTGATAGAAAGTGAGAAAAAAAAGGATGCCCTAACCCTTAGACCGGTTGAACTGAATAGTGTATGGGTTCTTTCGGTTTTGGGGAGTGTGAAAACGTGGAAAGATGGAGAAGTTAGGGTTGTTTGCTTTAGTTATTAATGAGTGGCTAAGATTTGATCAAAAATTCAAATGAAAGGTTGAGATTTAATCTTAATAAAATTTGATATAGGGTCTTGATTCATCTGGTAAAAGACGAAGGGTTGAGATCAAAATAACTTAAGTTTAATAGGTATTGGGTTTTGGATTTGGTGGGTAAAAATTCCAATATGTTAAAAAATTGTAAAAAGTGAAAGTGTGACTTTAAGTAGTCGACTATACTGTAATGTAGTCGACTACACTGTAGTTGAAAGAGTTCTAAAAATTCGTGTTGAACTCTGA
Source organism: Asparagus kiusianus (assembly GCA_022839385.1). Taxonomy (NCBI): domain Eukaryota; kingdom Viridiplantae; phylum Streptophyta; class Magnoliopsida; order Asparagales; family Asparagaceae; genus Asparagus; species Asparagus kiusianus. Next base: position 26,318 of record BQKN01000277.1, read on the forward strand.
TTAGTCGAGTACTCTTCCTATTAGTCGACTACTAAGAAAAAATGACAGAATATTATATATGCAATGTCTGTGCATGTAGTCGACTACTAACTTGATTAGTCGACTATTAAGGCCGAATATGCATATGTATTGATTTTAAAACTTAGTTTAAATCTTCCAAAGAACATATACCTAATTCTCTTCTTAATTTAACATATATTTCTTCTTTTATTGGTTTTGTTATATATCAACAATTTGTTTATCGGTTGAAATAAAATCTAAAGAAATAACACCTTTTAGAACATTATCACGTAAAAAATGATGTCTTATGTCAATATGTTTTGTACGTGAATGTTGAATAGGATTTTTAGAAAAATTAATGACACTAGTATTGCCACACATTATTTATGATGTGGGACAAACTATACTATAATCAGATAATGTTTGTTTCATCCATAAAACGTGAGCACATGCAAGACTAGCAGCAATATATTCTGCTTCAGTAGTTAATAATGATACTGAATTTTGTTTTTTACTAAACCAAGATACAAGTGAATGTATAAGGAAATGACATGTACCACTTGTAATTTTTCTATCGGATTTACATCCGGCAAAATCAGCATCACTATAAGATAATAAGTCAAATGTGCTATTCTTAGGATAAAATAAATCATAATCTGCAGTATTTTTAAGATATCTAAAAATTCTTTTTACTGCTTTAAGATGTGGTTCTTTAGGATTAAATTAAATTCTAGCACATAAAACATACACTGAATATAATATAAAGTCTACTTGCTGTAATGTAAAGAAGTGATCCAATCATACATCGGTATAGCTTTTTGATCAACATTCTTACCATTTTCATCTTTGTCAAGTGATGTAGTTGTACTCATTGGTGTTGATTTGCTTGTTGTATTTTCTATTCTAAAGCATTTGAGTAATTCTTTAGCATACTTGCTTTGGTTGATGAAAATTCCTTCCTTTAATTGTTTGATTTGTAGTCCAAGGAAGGAATTGAGTTCACCCATGTGACTCATTTCAAATTCATCCTGCATAGTCTTAGCAAACTCTTGACAAAGATCATCGTTAGTAGAACCAAATATTATATCATCTACATATATTTGAATTAATAGTATATCTTTATTTATTTTCTTTATAAAAAATGTAGAATCAACTTTTCTAATTTCAAAACCGAAAATTAAAAGAAAATTCTTTAATCTATCATACCAAGCATCGGGTGCTTGTTTTAAACCATATAATGTTTTCTTAAGTTTGAAAACATGGTTTGGAAAACTTTTATTTTCAAAACCTGGAGGTTGTTCTGCAAAAACTTCTTCTTTAATAAAACCATTTAGAAATACACTTTTAATATCCATTTGATATAATTTAAAATTCATAAAACATGCAAATGCAAGTAAAATTCTTATAGATTCTAAACGCGTAACTGGTGCATAGGTTTTATCATAATCAATACCTTCTTCTTAATTATATCCTTGTGTAACTAATCTGGCTTTGTTTCTAACAACTTGTCCAGATTTATCTAATTTATTTCTAAATATCCATTTGGTTCCAATAATAGACTTATCTTGTGGTCTAGGTACAAGATCCCAAACATTATTTCTTGTAAATTGGTTTAGTTCATCTTGCATAGCAATTATCCAAAAATCATCGAGTAAAGCTTCTTTTATATTTTTAGGTTCAATAATAGAAATAAAAATAGTATGAGCAATCAAATTAAAATAAGATCTAGTAGTGATTTTATCAAAAATATTACTAATAATCAAATCATGTGGATGATTTCTAACTTCTACAAAATCCTTTGGTAAATTATTTTGTAAATTATCATCTTTTGAAATATCTAGCATTGGAGTATCATGTATAGAATTAACTAAATTATCATCATTATTTAAAACAATAGTTGTTTTTATAAAATTCTTATCAAAAGAAATATGCATAGATTCTTCAATGACTAAGGTTCTTTTGTTATATATTCTATAAGTTTTGCTATGGTTAGAATATCCAACAAAGATTCCTTCGTCAGATTTAGAATCAAATTTGTCCAAGTTATCTTTTGTGTTTAAAGTAAAGCATTTACAACCAAAAATATTAAAATAAGAAACTTTAGGAATTCTATCATAAACAACTCATAAGATGTTTTCTTTAAAATAGGTCTTAGTAATATTCTTTTTAGAACATAACATGCTGTAGAGACAGCTTCCACTCAAAAGTACTTTGGTAGGTTACTATCACACAACATGGTTCTAGCACATTTTTTTAAAGTTCTATTCTTCATTTCTACAATTCCATTTTGTAGAGCCGCTCGAGGAAAAGAAAAAGTGTGAGAAATATCATTTTTATCACAAAATTTTGTAAAAATTCATTCTCAAAGTCTCCTCCATGATCACTACGTATAGTAATACTAGAAATAGACTTTTGTTTTTGAATCCTTTTGCAAAAGACAGAAAACTCATTAAAAACATCATTTTTATGTTTAAGAAATATTACCCATGTAAATCTTAAAAAATCATCTACAAGTACAAATGCATATCTGCTTCCATTTAATGATGCTACTCTAGATGGACCAAAAAGATCAATATGAATCAATTCTAGTGGTTTACTTGTAGAAATTACATCTTTAGATTTAAAAGATAATTTATGTATTTTTCCTTGTTGACATGCATCACAAAAATTATCTTTATAAGAAAGTTTAGGTAAACCTTTAATAGAATCATTCTTAGAAATTTTAGAAATATGTTTAAAGTTAACATGACCAAAATATTTATGTCATAAAATAGAATCATTAGAAGATGCAAGAAGATAATGTTCATTAGAAATGTTCTTCATAGATAAAACATATATATTATTTTTTCTATGCCCTTTAAATAAAACAGTAATCATATCAATATCATAAATTAAACAAGATTATTTTTCAAAAATAATTTTAAAACCTTTATCACAAAGTTGACTTATACTAAGCAAATTATGTTTAAGACCATCAACTAATAAAACATTATCAATAATAGGTTTATTTGGATTACCGACAATTCCAATACCGATGACTTTTCCTTTGTTGTTATCTCCAAAAGTGAAGGTACCATCATCCTTATTTAGACAAGATGACAACAATTGTATTATATCGGTCATATGTTTAGAGCAACCGCTATCCAAAATCCACCTATTTTTTTAGGTACCAGAAATGATAAAATTTTATAATTTTGGTACCCATGCTATGTTGGGTCCATAAAATTAGCCTTTAGAAAACCAAACCCATGAAGAGTTTGATTTGTTTAAATAGTTATTCGATAAATAAACATCTTTAATAAATGCAGAAATATATGACTTTTTCTTTAATGAAGTTAATTCTTTAGGTACCCAAATAGATAAGTATTTTGATTTCTTTTCACATAAAACATTATCTTTACTATTATGTTCATGTAATTTAGAAGTTGGTTTTACAAAAATGGTTTTCTTAGAAATATTTTTGTTAACATAAAACTCAAACATTTTGTCTTTTGAGATTCTTTTTGATATGAAAGTAAATTATTAAGATTTTTTTTACCTTTATTGAATTTACTAACATTCAAACATATATCATCATATTTTAATTTAATAGAATAAATATCTTTATATAAAACATTAATGTGAATTTTTAAATCATTGCATTCTGATTTTAGATAAACATTCTCATTAGTCAAAATATGATTTTCTTTAAGCAATGATTTATTTTCCTTTTTCAATTCAATTACTTGAGAATTAGAAATAGTAGAAGAATTAAAATCAGAAATTTCTTCAAGTAATATTTTATTTTCACCTTTAAGAAAAGGGAAAATTGCTTCAAGGCCCTAAAACTCAATTTCTATTGTGTTGCAGCCCCCCTTACTTTCCTTAATGTACTGCAGCCCCTTATTTTTTAAAAAATTGTGTCCAGGCCCCTCCAGTACAAAATCCCGATTTTGCCCTCCCTTCACCTCCCTCCTCCTCCTCCTGTGCCGGTCCCCCCCTCCCCCCCCCCCCTCCACCTCCCTCCCCACGTTGCCTCCCTCCCCCCCCCCCCCCCCACCTCCCTCCCAACGCCGCCTCCCTCCCCTCCCACACGTCGCCTCCCACCCCATGCCACCTCCCTCCCCTCCCACACGCGGCCTCCCTCCCCCACGCCGCCTCCCTCCCCTCCCCCCTCCCCATCCCCCTCACTCCCCCGCTATACCTCCCCCGTGCCTCCCTCCCCTCCTTAGCCTCCCCACCCCCACTGCACCTCCCCCTACACCTCCCTCCTCCTCCGGTCCCCCTCTGCCCCCTCCCCTGTTCTGTCGCCTGCGCCATCCCGAGGAACTTCACGTGGGTACATTAGTAAGAGTTAATATGTTAACTGTTAGAGTTAACATGTTAGATGTAAGAATTAATATATTATCTATAAGAGTTAACATGTTAGCTGTAAGAGTTAACACGTTAGATGTAAGAGTTAACATCCGTTGGCATGAGAAAGAGGAGGGTAAATTTAGGATTTAAGCCAGCTGACATGTCTAATCATGAGCTAGCATGTCTAATCAACTGCTGGCATGAGTTGGAATCATGATGGAGGGGCCTTGGGCATATTTTTTTCAAAAAAAAAATGGTTAAAGCATATTAAAAAAAATAGAAGGGGTTGGGGCACATTGAAAGTTCAAATTTGGGGCCTAGAAGAAATTTTCCCTTAAGAAAATTATGTGAAGCCTTTAATCTCAAAATGTTTCATATAATTCATTGAAAGCATATAAAATTTCTTCATTGTTACTTACTTCATCTTATGCCATAAAATACATATGAGTGCTTTCCTTTTCTTCGATTTCTTCATCCGAAGACGAATCATCACTATCATCCCATGTAGCCGCCAAAGCCTTCCTTTTCTTGTTGCTTTGAATATTGTTAAAGTTGTTGAAATTATTTGATTTTTGCTTATTTTTCAACAATTGATAATCTTTCTTCATATGTCCTGGTTTGTTACATTTGAAACAAAGTAAGTTATTTGAATTTGAATTTTTTATTTGAACTTACCTCGTTTTATGAACTTTCGAAACTTGCATGCAAACATGCTCATTTCTTCATTATCATCCGAATCTTCTTTATCGGAAGTAGTATAGAATGCAATCACTTTCTTATTCATTGTTTTATCCTCATTCTTTCTATCTTCAATTTGAACTTCATAAGCCATGAGGTTACCAATTAGATTTTCTATCGTAATAGTTGATAAGTCATTTGCTTCCTCTATTGCGGTAACTTTCTTTTCCCATTGTGGAGTAAGTGAACGAAGTATCTTTCACACCATCTCCACTTGAGTGTATACTTTTCCAAGACCGATGAGAGAATTAGTGATATCGGTAAACCTTGTAAACATCTCTCCAATGGTCTCATTCTCCTTTATTCTAAACAATTCGAATCTGTGTAGAAGAACAAAAATTTTAGATTCTTTAATCATACTTGTGCCTTCATGAGTTACCTCGAGTGTGTGCCAAATATCATATGCAGATGTGGTCGTTGACACCCTATTGTACTCATTCTTGTCAAGAGCACAGAACAAGGCATTCACTGCTTTAGAATCCAAATTTGCATTGTTCCTTTGAGATGTAGTCCATTCCGTGAAAGGAGTAGTTAGCTTCTTGTATTTTGTTTCCACAACGTTCCAAAGTTCATAGCCAATTGATTGAAGATAGATTTTCATCTGATACTTCCAATAGTTTTAATTTAGTCCATCAAACATTAGTAAACTATTTGTGGAATGTCCTTCCTTGAATTTTGAATTTGAGTCGGATGTTGATGTCATTTCTTCAACCTCGTTCTGATACCAAATGTAGGATCTGATCTAATCACACTTAAACACTAGAGGGGGTGAATAGTATTTCTTTAAAAATTTATGCAATGAAGATTATAATTTGCAAAGAAGATAGCATAATCACAGAAAATCACAATCACAAACACAGAGTTTTATACTGGTTCCACCTCCCAGATGTACATTCAGTCCCCAAGTAAATCCCACTTGAGAGTTCCACTATGATTTTGAAAAACTTACAAAACCAAATAGAAAACCTGACTAATTTGCAAGTCTCTGCAAATTGCACACAATCTCTTCACCAAGAGATTACACCTCTCACACCTGTGAGAACACTTGTCTTGTTACAACTTGATTCCTATAAGCCTTGAATGTTTTGTGATGTGTAGCAGTGGCTTAGGAACGTTTTAAATCTCTGAAAATTGCCTAATTTAATTGTATATTGAATGAAGATCAAAGGCTAACTCAGAGAATATTTTTTCTCAATACTTAGTGAAACTCTGGAATTTTTTTAACTCTTTAAAAATGCACAAAACTTGAATCTTATATCTAGGAATCAGTTGACCAAATTTCTGAACTTGTAACCTATTTAAAGCCCTTGAAAAGACAAGTTTTCCAAGTCAATTAACGGATCAAAACGGTTTTAAACAGTCAGTAATTCAAATTTTAAAATGTCAGAAAACTATCATTATAGTCGACTAGTAGTTGTTGTAGTCGACTACACTGAGTTGAAACAGACTCTGTAAATTCAGGATTTTTCTTAGTAGTCGACTACACTGGTTATTAGTTGACTACACTGTAAAAGACAAAAAGTCTAAAATTCAAATTCAAAGATGAGTAGTCGACTATACTTTGTAGTAGTCGACTACACTGTGTAGTAGTCGACTACACTGTGTAGTAGTCGACTACACTTTAATCAACAGAAAGTTGGAATTCTGAATTGACTTTTAGTAGTCGACTATATAGTCTAGTAGTCGACTACACTGTAACTTTACAATAATTGAGATTTTACCTAAGTGCTTAGTAGTCGACTATAAAAAGTCATTAGTTGACTAGACTGTAATTTGACAGAAACTTATATTTTTTTTATTTGAACTTCAGTAGTCGACTACAAGTAGTTATTGGTCGACTACTAAGGGGTAAAAAAAGTTATGTATGAAATATTTTTAGACTCATTGATTAACTAAATACTCTAATGGTTAACATAGGGGATTTCTATTGTTAACCAACACATTAAGCCTGTGTTAATATGTTCTAATCTCTATGTGTGTGTATGTATGAGTGATCAAGGCTTGTACAATTTTTCTAGGTAAAGAAAATGTAAAAATTACATTGATGTATAAGCTCTTCATCTTCTTTACTTCATGATGCCTTGAACTCATCTTGCACTTGTTCATGTTGATAGCTGTATTGAAATGTTAGTGCATAATAATACACATAGTGATTCATATTATGAATAAATTGTTATCATCAAAATTATATCAAGGGGACATGATATCCAACAATGTCATGTAAGTTGGCAACTGAGTTTGAAGAAGTGCTCGCACCTCCAGTCTGACAGTATAGCTCATCGGCATGGTGATCGGAGAACCCCATCGTTTGTTTGTGTGATTCCTCGTGGATTTTTCTTCCATCCCCAAGTGTAACATTATCTTTATTTGATAAACACGTCTTCTTTTGGGGATGTTTACTTGGATGCTCGTCTTGGCCAAGCGGGAGGCAACAAGAATTCTCCCAGAAAGGGAGACCTCCTAGCCTCTTCTGTGCACATCGCACAAACAAGTATAATGAGGTGTCTTGGCTTGTTTGAAGGCGGCAGGACACCTTTGCGCAATGATTGGCTTAATAAGAGTCTATGCACGACCCCCCCCCCCCAGTCTGAGGAACTCCTTGGGTATTGATCACCGGACCCAAGCGCTCTTTCATTGGTGCCTTGTGTAAAACCCCGTAAATTTTAAAAATATTTTAAATTATTTTGATAAATGAGTTTTAATCATGATAAATATTAAGTGTGAATGCATGATTATGCTAATAATTGATTTGAGATCAATTAAGAGTATATATGAGAGTATACAAAGGTTAAACATGCACGAAACAAGTAAAACATGCACAAAGAAGAAATCTGGAAAAACGACCAGTTAAGAGTATATATGCATTACACACCGATACAGTTCGAATATGTAAAACTCAAAAGATAAAAATTGTAGGTCTCTTCAATAACTTTCTAACTCATTATAAATCATCTCATTCTGAGATCGGACGAGAAAGTTATAGCCAAAATGCCGAATAATATTTTTCCCAGTCTGACTGGGTTTCCTGTTTCGGGTCAGATTGTTTGGTTCAGGTTTGCAGCTCTATATAAATTTGTTTACACTCGAAAATCTCATCTTTTCATTAGTTTTTCAAAACCCCAGCAGTCCCACTTCTTCCCTCTCAAATCCTAAATCTAAATTGTATTTTTGGGAGAGTTTTGTGAGGCGAACACCGAGGGAAAGTCGAGATTTGCAACGTTTGACGATGAGGGATCGAGCCCTACTTGTTTCAGAGGGATTTGCATGTGGTAAAAGGCAAGATCACCTCTGTCTAAACCTTTCCCTTAATTAAAAATTGAGTTTTTATGTGATAATTGTGTTTAACTTCATGTTTAGGGTTAAATCTAATGTTAAACATGTAATATATGATGTTTATGCTTTGAACATATGCCAAGAACAGTTGAACAAACCTGTAATTGATTAGTATACATGATCATGATTATTAGAGTTAATTTTAACATGTTAATTTTAGTTTAATTTGGTTTATATGCACTAATTTGTCGAGATAAACAAGAATTTAGTTAATTTGCATGTTAAACCTTTGACCCATGAGTTCATATTGATTTCATCTTGTTTAAAAAACCCCTGGCTAAGTATTCATGAGCATTGAATCAAGTTTTATTCATATAAGTTAATAAAAAAACCCGAGCTTTGAAAAAAATCAAGTAAAAACCCTAATCTGTGAAATTTTGGTCTGTTCAGTCAACTGATTTTGTCATCAGTCGACTGACGGGTGGCCATCAGTCGACTGCTGAGCAACATCAGTCGACTGGTGGGCTCGACTGTGCGTGTGATTTGTGTGACCTCAGCTTATCAGTCGACCGAAGCTTTCGCCGGTTGACTGATGAAGCTCAATTTTGTGAGTTTGACCCTTTTACATGTGGGTTCGACGTACGAGTGTGTAGTGAATGTCATTCGATGTTCTATACACATATTTTGAGGAGTGCACGTACGGAGATTGAGTACGTAAAAATCCATTGTTTGAGATAACCAAATAGTTTGTATTCGTTACGAGTAACGATTTGTGTAGTTAGCCTTTATTGAAGATGCTGAGTGGGGTTAGTTGGGGCCTACAATGATACCGCGGATGGACTACACTCTGAGTGCGTTAGTCAGGACCGTAATGAGATCGCAATGGACTTCACTCCTTTATGTATTTTTGGTCTGCACGATCGTGCGTAGAGATTGTTGAACCTATGATTTGGGTCCGCATGGTTATGGGCAGAGGTTGATATACCTATTTATCGGTCTGCACGGGGGTGCGATGAGTTGATATACTTATTTATCAATCCGCATGGGGGTGCAATAAGTTGATATACATATTTATTGGTCCGCACGGGGTGCGATGAGTTGAAGAATTCTAGAGAATGACGATCTGATAATTTGATGATAACCTAAGTGTAGGTGATTATTGACACTCGATCGATATGATATATTGTGAAGGTATTTCACTACTTGGTTACATGGGATAGTGAATCAGTATCTGATTTGCCTACTAAGGGTAGTATGTGGAGTTGAATGACAGTTTCGGGAATGGTTGATATGATTTTTCCTGTATTGTCTCCTTATTATTTTATTTCCTAGTTGGGATTTATATTTAGAAATTTATAACTTAAGACACATGGTGTATACATGAGGGTTTTCTTGTTTAAAATATTTTGTTCAACGTACCAGTCTCGTGTTGTGGATTTCTAAATATAAATTTCATGTAGTAGAGGGTAAAATGATTTAGGTAGACTATGCACTTATAAGTATAGCCTCCATCATACTTAGTAGCCCTTTCTCTAGGGGCAGATGGAGATGATCTTGCTATCACTCTGACGCTGTGGTTTTTACTTCTTTTCAGGCAGCGGAGCAAAGTTTCGGAGAGCCGTAGGTTGACGGACTTTCAGCATAGTGATCGTCACTTATTTATAGTAGTTTCTGCTCCACAGATGTTTAGTTTTGATTCTAGTTGATTATTAGATTTGCATTTTATTTTGAGAATTCAAAACTTATGTATATTTTTCAGTTGACTCTTGTAGTTAAGATTTTTGGATCATTTGTATCAGATTGTTGGACATATTTTCTTTTATATCTGTTGAGACCTGATTATCTAAAAATTTATCATTTATGTCTATGTTCTATTTCCTATATTTATCTATTTTATATCTGCTTGTACATGTACTGTCTTATTTAATTCCACTAGAGAGATATTGCTGTGATGGTGAAACATATTATTACACGGTATAGGTGCATGGCAGGTTTAACATCCTCAGATTCACCTCGGACTACAGCCTTGTGTAAAACCAGGAGCGTCACACCTTGCCTTGATCCTCATGCCGAGGACCAAGGTGACCTGCCATTGGAATTCTAAATCTTGATAGCTCAGGGTGGACCCAAGACTTCACTAGTGGCTTAGTGGAAGGAGAAGAAGATGAACCTGAAACGGAAGCCGAAGCAAGAGTAGAAGTAGTCGCATAAGGTGGCTTTTAGGCGAGACAGTGTTTACTGTCTCGCCCAAAGGCTCTATGGGCGGGACACTGAACACTGTCTCGCCCAAAGGGGGCGTCTTTGGCTACCTCCGGGCCTCGATTTTGCGCAAGTCTGGACTTTGGAATCCAAATTTTGCGGGATCTCGGTGGTTCTTTAGCCATCTCTCTCTTCTTCAACTCTTGCGCCTTTCTCACAAGAGCACAAGCGTGCGCAGTATGTGCACGGAGCTTTTGGATGCGCTCTTTCTTGGTCGAATGAGTCCTCTTGACGAGAACACATTCCTCTTTCGATGGTTTGGAGGAAGTATTAGGAACTTGTTGTTGAAGTGATTCATTTGCTCGACGCTTCCATGATTCTAAGTCCGTGTAGTAGCGAACTCCATCCATCTGTTCCATGGCCCTTGCAAACTGACGGGTCTTGCGCTAGCATTGTCTCTGATGAGACCTCTTCATCAGAGTTGGTGAACTTTCATTCTTATTGATTGACTCCTTAACTAAGGAGGAGCCACTGTGAGCAGAATCTCCAGCCTTGTAGATTGTCGGAATAACATTGCGAGGGGGAGCCTCGACAACTGTTAGGTGAGAGTCATCACCCTGAGTCTCTATTGGTGCGGGAGACTGGAAAGCCTTCTTCAAAGACGAGACCCTCCTGCACTTGCAGGGAGAAAAGGATCTTGATGAAGACAATGAGAGATACTCCTCGAACTTGACTTGGTCGAACTCGTATTCTAGGCAATCGACCATTGAACCGACTTGAACATTGCTAGGCTGCAACACGACAGTCTCGATAATGGAACTGTTAGCTTCCACTGTGGTCGCCAACGTGTTTGCCTCGGGAACAATTTCCTTTGTAGCTTCCATTAAAACTTTTAAAAGGAAATAAAAGAACAAGCTTTACAAGTGTAACTCTCTTCTTTACAAAGAAAACAAAAAATTGATCCCTAGTAACACGTACAGAAACTCCTACATAGTAGCCTCTGCTTGCATGTGATTCTTTGTCTGTGTCGAGAATGCGTTATCCGTGGACCACCGAGTAACGTTTCCAAGTCGGAGACGAAGAAGGCTTAAGGTTAATGTTTCAGCAAGGAAAATAAGAACCGAAGTAAGTGTCATAGCAATGTAAGACAAATACTCTTCTCAAGATCAAGTCTAAGCTCGAACTTAAGGAAACACCAAAATACTATGAGAATGCTCGGGAGTGAATGAAAAACTCTCTCTTGCTGTCAAAGTTCGCCAAATGTCAGCTTAGTACCCTACACAAGTATGTAGGGGAGTATTTATAATGGTATGGAGCTATAACCATCGAAGAGAAAGCAGACACCCCCCATGGTCACTCTCCCATGCTTGTGAGACAGTGTTTACTGTCTCGCCCAAAGGAGACAGTGCCAAGGGGTTTTGTAACTGTCACCCCACTACCTTGAAGTGCGCTAAATGGCACACTTTTCATGGATAGTGGGCGTATTTTCTAGGGTGAAGCTGCCCATGACAATTAATGAGCTTCCTCAAGCAGTTATGGAGCCAAGTAGACTACACAAAATCCCACAAAAGCGCCATGTGAACTTAGAAGACTGTCGCACAGTTTGACACAGTCGTCACCGTCTCGCATATGCGAGACAGTCCATGTGGAAACTGTCTCGCATATGCGAGACAGTGGAAACTGTCTCACAAACAGTGAGACAGCTCCAAGTCTCCTTTAGCTTGGTGTTTTGTATCTTCCTTTGCTTTCCTTCGTGTTGGTTGGTCTCTTCTGACTTAGATGATGATATTCTTCGTATTCTCTCTGACTTAGGCTAAGTTTAGGACACATAGGCAAATTTTAATACCTACAAACCCTTATTCTCCTGTTACTTGAAAAATGAAAAAGCAACAAAACACACTTTTAAGAGAGCTAGTCAGAGCATATCAATGGCTATTTCAACTGTTTAGTACATAATTGTTATGAAGTCCTGCTCCAATATCAACATGTTACAGATCTTGAATATGAATATGAAGCTCAACTCGTGCCTAAAAGTAGTAAACACCCAAAAGAAGGGTGAAAATCATAAACTAGGGTTCCAACGATGACAGAGCCTCATGGATAAGCGTTTCTGTGAGAGCCATTGGAAGTCCCATCACACTGTCAGAAGCACCAATCTGCACAAAATTGAATCTTGATTTATTAACATATTTCCATTTTTTCTTTAAAAACATAAAAGCAAGTATTGAACAAGATATGCGATCAGATGATAACAAACAACTGCTTCAACTAAGGGCAAAGTAAGTGGATGCTCTAGAAGTAAGCCTCCTGCAACTCGAAATACTACTCCCTCGTCAATCTAGATCAACCCAAAAGAAGAAGAAAAATCCCTATCAGCACCAACAAGAGTCAACAAATTTCAATTAAATGAATTTGATTAACATGAGTACAAAATAAGGGAATTTACCAGGTTTTCGATGATTTCATCTGGTATATCATGGAAATAGACCTGGAAAATATTGGCAGATAAATGAGTCTAGACCTCAATCATAATGTGTCAATCTCTTCCTGATTTGATCAGAGTGGCTCAGAAGCATAATAATACTTCTAGTAAATCCATAGTAGTCCAGTGTGTATTAAAAGGTCGGCATCAGAATTAATCTTTGCCCTGGAGTATATACACCACAGAGAAAAGCTTTATGAAAGATTCAAACTTAAACTGCATATTTATGACTTTTCTAGATTGTTATGTTCATATCTAAGCCATGCTTCTAACCTGTCTTGGAATGCAACACCTACATACCATTAACGAAGATAAAAAATTATTAATCTAAATTCTTTTTTTTTAGGCAAATATAGAAAAAGAAAATTACGAGTCAAATGACAAGGTGTGTACTACCTCAGCTTTGTCCAGCCCTCCACTTCGTTTGCCAGTTTTAAGATTAGTAACCAGTACAGAATTTACAGTTGATACATGACCTCCAGAATATCCTGAGAAAAATGTAGCATAGTCATTCACACTGTAAAATTGATTTCAAAACAAACTATGACACATAAAGGATATTTGAGAATCAAGTGAGACTCCTCAAACCTTTGAGGAACTGCCGTGCTTCTTCTCTACTAGTTGGTTTTTCTCTGATTATCCCTTCATGAACCACCACCTCAAAATTGACTATAATTTAGTACAGATAATAATACAATAAGTCCAACCTCTCCACTCAAATACTTAGGAGGAAATGATGTTGATGGTCTTGTCTTAATTTAAAAACAATCTCTGATCTACTGGGAGCTAACAATACAAAGTCAAAGTTTTCCACAAAAAAAGGATTTGGCGCTTTATATCTACTTATATGTGAACAAATGAACGTAATAACTAGACTATGATCCATATTAAAGTTACGTCATCATGGATCCTCTAAGGAATGAGTTGTAAGTGTAACGGTGTAGAGCTTGTGATATCAAATATAATGAACAGACATCACTGCTCACAATAGAGAAAAACCATGATCCTTGATGAAGTACCCTTCTGCTACACCACCTTTGAAGTTGTACCGAGGTTTATAATTTTATACTAACATTGGACACATGCAGTGGTATATTTATATTTTAATCCATTTTAGATTCGTGGCCACTGGTAATTGACCCCAGGTTACCATGTCAAAGGATCCTTCCACTACATGATTACACCAAAATTTCGAAGTTGTAGTGAGGGTTGAGGGTTATAATTTTACACTCTGATGACATTATTGATATATCGATGGGGTATAAGTATCATCTAGGTCATAACCTTATACAAAACAAACCATGCGATCTGACATATACAGAATTTTAATCCACAGGGTAGATACAAGCTTAAAAGAAAAAGCAGATTACAAGATCCAACATGATTAAACCTTATAGGTCTATTACTAGAAGTGACAAAATAAAAAGTTAAAATCCAAAAAGATAGCTGGGAACTCAATAATGCATCAAGAGGAAGGTCATGAATAGCTTCTGCAACAAGAGCAGTTTCATGCATTCAAGTTAGCTGTTGTATCTGTAAGAGGAAAGGCCACATATATTTATATATTTTAGACATGGCTAGATGTTATATCAAGTTCAAGAGTATTTATTCGTTTATTGCCCATTTGGATAATCCAGTTAGCACTGTACATCTGTATTCATTGTGCCTGAAGTTTTAAACCGAATGCATGCATATCTAAATTCCATAATCAATACAGGACAGTGTTCCGTACATGCTCAAATTTATGAAATCCTATACACCGAACAAACACAGACACAAAAACAAGCACAACACATGCTTAGCACAACTGATGAAAGGATATAAAATATACTTGAGATTACATAATTTTAGGAAGTGAGACATACTATATCAGAAGTAATTAATAGCATTGGTTCAGCATCCTCTTTTTCATAATCTTCGATCTTCAGCCTTGATATGATAGCATCAGCCTGAGACGAAATATCTTGAAGATAAGCAGCGGAATCAAACTATAGATGGATGACAAATCAATTGTGTTGTCAAAAAAAGAATGTATAAACACTGAACATTAGCTATAATTTATGATAACATAAGAATTGGAAGTGGAAACTAAATCAATCAACTTTCCTCTCAAGAATATAGAAGCACAACTTAATCCAAATATCTCCCATCAGCTAAAACTTGAAAGTGTAGATGCTTGACTTATATTGCAGGAAAACTTTCAATTCCAAGTTAATGCTTTAAAGTTTACAATGACTTCAGTATCCTTTCCATTAATATTATCTTTTAGGTGTTGAAGAAACAGTATGAGATAGAGTTTGAACTGTAAACTTCTAGAAAGACCGTTAGCATGTCCATCTATTATTATCAGCAGAGAAATATTGTCCCAAGGTGAATTACCAGTGCATATGCATCTGATTTATTCACTGTTCTGGATGGTTCTTACCAATCAATACAATATAAAATTACCAGCTTTGACCATCTATGAAGCACAGACTCTTCAAAACCGCCGGCGAGTCCGTCTCCGACGCGCGTCGGACGCGGACACGCGTTCGACACGCGTTCGACACGCGTCGGACACGCGGTCAACGGCGCCGACACGGGTCAACGCTTCGACTCGCCGCAGACACGGGCCGGACACGCCATTTCTCTCCCGACACGGCTGAGAATGAACCCCAAAAATAAGATCTGAAACCCAAACCCGACACCCAAACTCAAACTTGAACCCTAACCCTAGCCGTCACTCGTCAGCTCTCAAACCCAAACTTACCCGAAGAACAGCCGCCAGCTCTCTCTCGTCGTCGTCGTCGTCGTCGTCGTCGATCATCCCTGTCAGCTTCGTCATCGTCGATCATCCCCGTCAGCTTCGTCGTCGTCGATCATCCAAGGTCAGTCTCTCTCTCTCTCTCTCCCTCTCTCTATCTCTTCGATCGATCTCTCGCTCTCTCTTATCCCTTTCCCTCTCTGGTTCTCTCGTTTTCTCTCTCTCTTATCTCTTTCTCTCCCTCTTTTATCTCTTTCACGCTCTCACCACACAAAACCCCCGCGAACTTTCCCCTTCACAAAAAACCCCCCACGAGCTCTACACTCACCCGACAAATCACTGTTCTCTCTCTCTCTCAAAAATCGCACACAACCCCATGAATTTCAAAGTCCCGTTGCCCCCCACTACGATAATTTTATATTTTAAAATTATTAATTACTGTTTGCTGCTTTGCTGTTGAATGTAATCTCTGATTTACTATTGACTGCTGCTGGAGACAGCCACTTTCGTTTACTGTTATGTGCTAGTTAGGGTGGTATTCTCGTTTACTGTTGAATGCTGGTTGGGTTACTTCTATTTTTTGTTTACTGTTATGCTGCTGTGATAATTTCTGTTTGCTGCCCTGTTAACTGTTGTTTGTTTACTATTTTGCTGCTTTACTGCCGTGTTAACTGTTATTAATTATTCTTTTTGTTTACTGTTTTGCTGTGCTAGATAATTTTTTAATGTTAACTGTTATTTGCTTACTGTTCTACTACTGTATGCTAATTTGAATGTTAACTAGGATTGTTTACTGTTCTACTGTTGTATGCTTTTAGTTACTGCTTTACTATTATTAATTTTTTAATTTATTGTTATTGCTTATATTTTACAGAAATGGAACAAGACGGGAGTTCTAGTGGTAGTGGAGTACAAGATGACAAATGTTCGCTTTGAAAATATGTTACCAAATTAGAGAAAAGGGGGGAACGGCAGGAGGAAATTGGAGATGGAGATGTAATAATTGCAGAGAGGATTTTACCGGTTCACACTCAAGAGTTAAAAATCACCTCTTGAGGTAAGCGGGACTGGAATTAAGATGTGTTCCAAATCAACACCCGAAAATCTAAGGGAGTTTCAAAGGACGTTGGATCAAGCGGAGGCAAGGTTGAGGGCTTCTAAGCCTAAGATGCCAGTTTTGCCTATATCTTCGACTGCAAGTACGACCGGTATAGGTGCAAGTGCAAGCATGCCTATTGGTGCAGGTGAATCTAAGAGGAGGAGGGGGTCTAATACCGTGGAACAAGCATTCAATATGGGAGCAAGGGAGGAATTGGATGCATTGATTGGTAGGATGTTCTACACCGGGGGATTGTCCTTCAACTTGACAAGGAATCCATATTATGCCAAGGCTTTTGCATATGCCGCAAGCAATCCAATCTCTGGCTACAAGCCTCCCGATTATAATTCCATAAGGACCACTATCTTACAACGTGAGAAAACTCACGTAGAGAGGTTGATGGAGCCCATCAGGGGTACATGGTCACAGAAGGAGGTCTCCGTTTGTAGTGATGAGTGGGCGAATGCACAAAGGAGACCCATCATCAATTTTATGACGGTATGTGAGGGTAAGCCAATGTTCTTGAATGCCGTGAATGCCGAGGGAGAAGTCAAGAATAAGTATTTTATCCAAACATAGCTAGAAAAGTGCATCCAGAGGTGGGACCGAAGAATGTCATCCAAATCATAACTGATAATGCCTCGGCATGCAAGGCCGCGGGAGGGCTTGTGGAGGGCACCTGGCCTCACATATTTTGGACTCCTTGTATAGTCCATACACTCAATCTTGCTATCAAGAATATTTGTGCGGCTAAGAACACTGAAGCAAATGCCATGGCTTATGCACAATTACATTGGATTACAGAGATCTACGATGATGCATTGTTTATGAAGAATTTTATTATGAATCACTCTATGCGGCTTTCCATGTTTAATGATTATTTCAAGATGAAGCTCTTATCGATTGCCGACACAAGATTTGCCTCGTGGATTATTATGTTGAAGAGGTTTAAGGTCGTCAAGAGAGGTCTCCAAGACATGATCCTAAGTAATCGATGGAGCTTGTATAGCGAAGATGATGTGGGAAAAGCTCAATTTGTGAAAGAGAAAGTCCTTGATGATTTGTGGTGGGACAAGATAGATTTTATTCTTGACTTCACTGGCCCAATCTATGAAATGATAAAGGTCACTGACACCGATACACCGTGTCTTCATTTGGTGTATGATATGTGGGATACAATGATTGAGAAGGTGAAGCAAGCTATTTATAGGCATGAGGGCAAAAGGGATAACGAGGAATCTCCTTTTTATGAGGTGGTTCACAAGAACTTGATGGATCGATGGAACAATAGCAACACCCCGCTTCAGTGCTTCGCACACTCTTTAGTTCCAAGGTAATATTTCACATTTCACTCTTTAATACGAATATTTCTATTATTTAATACATTGTGGGCTAATTCATGTTATTACCGAATATAGGCACCATCATTTCACATGGCTCAATGAGAACGTCAATCGGCAAGCTCCAAATCAAGATCTTGAGATCTCTACGGAAAGAACAAAGTGCTTAAGAAGATACTATCCTAACCCCGATGAACGACGGACGGTGAACTTGGAATATGCTAAGTTTGTGGGGGCTTTAGAGGCTTTTAGTGATCCGGATTCTCTTTCCGATAGAGCACATATGGATCCTAAGTCATGGTGGCTTCTTTATTGTGCAAGTACTCCAAATTTGCAATCATTGGTCGTAAAGCTTCTAGGCCAACCTTGTTCCTCTTCTTGTTGTGAACGGAATTGGAGTACGTATGGTTTCATTCACTCCTTAAAGAGGAACAAGCTAACCCCGGTACGTGTGGAGGATCTTGTTTATGTTCACACCAACCTTCGCTTACTTTCTCGAAGTTCGGAAGAGTATATGGAAGGGGAATCAAGAATGTGGGATGTTGGTGGAGATACCTTTGAATCATTTTAAGGTGCCGGTATTTTAGATGTTGCCGCCCTTTCTCTTGACGAGCCCACGATGGAGGCCGTTGTGTTTGAGGAGGATGAAGGAGTTGAAACCATAGAATGATCTTTTGATGTTTTAACTTGAGAACTTTATTTTTAAGATACACTTTTGGTTGTAATTTTTGCAATGTTTTAACTTGAGAACTTTATTCTCTTGTATTTTGATATGCTCAAGATGAAAGTAATGAAAATTAAAACTTGGTATTATCTTCAAATCAGTTACATTTGGAAATTAAAATGTAATATGAATTTAATTCAATATTAATCTATATATAATAATAATATTAAAAAAATCTAGCCGTGTCGCCGTGTCCTATTTTTTTGGGTTTTGTCGTGTCCGTGTCCGTGTCGTGTCCGTGTCGCCGTGTCCGTGTCCGTGTCCGTGCTTCATAGTTAACCATAGACAATAATCTCAAAAAATTTGCTCACTACATATTAATATTCATAAAGTCCGGCGTACAATTGTGCCACAGCACAGCAGCTTCTCTTCTCGGAGCATTCTCATTCAGGTGTTTAAGAACACTATGCTAAATATCGCTCTGTAAATTAGGCTAATTGTGAGTTCCATGTTCTTCAATATGAAAGTTTCATTCCTCGTACCATTTTACAGAAAAAAGTAAAATAAGAAAATGCAATAAGCTTATAGTCTTAACAGGAGAACCTTACCCTTCAGGCTGAAAAAAACAGGTTATAGTCCTCTTATAACAATTTTTTCTTTCATCTTTTCCTTATAAAAAAACAGCTAGTTGCAAGTGTCTTGCAATCTATTAGTTATGGTTTATGTGGTCCCAAGTTCAATATTAATGAAATTTGTAATGCTAAGTGTGCATGTCATGCAGCAAACAACAAACATATCATGAACATTGCTAACTGTATCTACGAATTGGAGTAGTGCCTTGATTGGTTCTTATAACATCTTAGACAGTATGCAAATCGCTACTATAGAATGCAACATATGACTAAAAAAACATGTGATAAGAAAAGGTGGAGCAGGAACTGGAGAAGTATTCACCTCTAACAGTGACGTAGAGAAGGAAAAGGATCAACAAAAGATTAGCTAAACAGGAACGACTGCCATAACAAATTTATAGATAAAACATCAAACTTAATCGAGATAACTTTCCAGAGTCTTGCTTTGCTTCCCTGTCAGCCCATATACAGTGGTTACATTACCAGGTGATCCATACAGCTGGAAAAGCACTTTCTATTGAGATACATAGCAAGATGACTATAATTATTATGACTAAGAACACATTAGGGAACAACAATCCTTCGTAAATACTAGATATGCATCTTTCCAGAATGGATGCTGAACTTTTTCTAAAGATAAAATGCATTAATCTAGAATCACAAATGTCAATTGAATAAGTAAAAATTAACTTATTATATTATATAAGCAGACGCACTATAAAAAAACAAAAGCAAAAACAAAAAAAAAGAAAAAGTACACCATATATTCCCTAAAATTATAATTATTCCCTAAAATATATTCCATTGGCAACTAACTGTGCTTTTAATTTATCAATAGATCTATCAACACGATATTTTTTCTACGCACTCATTTGCATCATATGGCTTATCTATTTTCCGATAGATCACATAACTCACGTACCTTATTCTTTTCTACAGAATCAAGTTCTTCTCTCATGGATTCTAGTCATAAAGCTGATTCATGCGATTTCATCGCATCAGAGAAGATTAAGGGATCTTGTTCTTCTATATTTGCATCTACCGAGAAACTGGATGGCTCACATGAATATAAATAGTAATCATCCATCCATGAAGGTTGTGTTCTTGGCCTTTTGTTGCCTAGAACCGATTGATGAGGTACATTTTTCCATGGGTATTTCATCATTTTTAAGGTTAGGTTCTTTCACAATATTAGAGTCATTAATGAGAACAACACCGTAATAATCATCATCTATTACAGTTAGAGGTTCTGTTTCCTCTAAAACTTGTTCCTCTTCCTCTAGGTTCTCCAGAAACGTAGCATATTTGCTTTCAATAACCTCTTTTTCTTTATTGTAGAACTTATAACCTTTTGACTTTTTGAATATCCTATGAATCTACACTTTACTATTTTAAAATCTAACTTATCTCTAAGTTGATATGGAATGAGAACATAGGCTATAGATCCCCACTTCCTGAGATAACTCAGATTAGATTTTTTTCTATTCCATAATTCATAAGGTGTAGATATAACTGATTTGGTGAGAATTTTATTTAAAATATAGTTTACAGTTAACAATGCTTCTCCCCAAAAGTTTTTGGAGAGACCAGAGTGAGACAACATGCATCTAACTACATTCAGTAATATTCTGTTCTTTCTTTCAACAATACCATTCTGCTATGGCGTATACGACATTGTTGTATGCCTTTTAATTCTATGTTGAATACAATAACTCTTAAATTCTTTAGAGTTATATTCCTCATCTCTATCAGTTCTCAAGATTTTAATTTTCATTCCGAACTGGTTTATAACTTTTGTCTTATATCTCTTAAAGCAGTCAAGAGCTTCTAATTTTTTAGATATAAGATAGACGTGTGCAAACTTGGAATAATCATATATAAAAATAATAAAATATTTTTTATTACTATGAGTTTTGACACTTAGAACCACAAATATTCGAGTGTATCAACCCTAAAAGTTCATTGGCTCTTTGTCCGCCAATAAAATGTTTTCTAGTTATTTTACCAGTTAAATAATGTTCACATGATGACAATTGAACATTAGATAGTGCAGGAAGTAAGTTTATTCTGATAATTTCTTTTATTTTTAAAATACTAGCATGTCCTAGTCTAGAATGTCACAATTCAGACTCAGAAATATAACAGGACAAGTAGTTTAAATTTATAATTTTATTATCAGAATTATTACAAACTACTGGAAGAATGCATAATTCATGCTCGGGCACATTTTTTTCCATAGCATACACTTTATTTTTTTTCTTATATAAACCCGGTTATTATAGAACCTAACTTCCAGTTCTTTTTATCATCAAGCTGGGAATAAAGATCAGATTGCGTCGAATTCCTGGTGCATATAATCATCTTTGAGGACAAGAATATTGTCTCCAATATCCAATCTATACGAACTAATATCTTCTACATTGAGATAGGTATTATTTCTCATATAGATTCTCTGTTCTTCTTTCTTCAACTCGGTAAATTTTGTGACTCTTCTTGTCCTTTGCGATATGTCTGGTCGTACAGGAATCGATCCACCAACCGCTGATATCCGTCATCACAACATTGCATTCCATCACCAATGAATTCTCTTTTGCTAGTACCCCCCTTGTTCTGGATTCTGATAGCCTCTTTCATTCTCCTATTTTCACCTTGTGGGCAAGTGGGCTTAAAATACCCAAAATTTTTATAATTGTAACAGGCTCCACGGGATACTTTCTTTCTCTCTTAAACTGTTGCGATTTGGGTCCTCGCGGTTATGATTTACTAGGACCAAGGTTTTTATAGCTTCCAACATTATGCCTCTGGCAGACATAATTCAGCTCTTACTATATCATACTCAGTTCAGTTTCTTTCCTACTGGCTATTAAGTCTTATTCTATAGCTAGTTGCATAAGAAGATCAGTGACAGATTTAATGGCAGTGTTCATTCTTAATATGATGGTAGCTACAGTAAGAAAAGGAGGTAGACTATTCAAAATGGTTGTCACTTACATTCTTTTCAGGATTTCGATCCCAGCAGTGGATAAGTCCTTAGTCATGACAATCATCTTGTTAATATGCTCTACGATATTGTCTCCCTCTTGCATACGACAAGAATTATACTTATGCAAGAGGAGTTGAATGTTAACTTCAGAGGTAATGTCGTATATTTTTTTTATAGCATTCCACATGTCCATGAAAGTCTTATAAGTTTAAAAAACTTTGATTAAGTTATTTTTCATGAACATGAGCATTAGGCTTTTTGTCATTTTATCTTTCTACTTTCACTCTTCAAATCCTTTTTTTTATTCAGGTGTAGATTTATCGGTAAGGGTTAGAGCAGTGGTTTCGATTACATCATCGATATTGTCATGAATAAGAACATATCCTATTTTTCTATGTCACATATCATAATTACTGTCATTATATTTGTTAATTTTTTTAATTCTGATAGAACAAGTTTACTAGCCATTTGGTAGAGAACTAAAACTGAAGTTCTAATATAAGGTTGATGTATATACAGATATACTAATAACAAAAATAAGGTTAAATTTTTTAATGAAAAAATAGAATAAATAAGTTTAAGAAAAACTTGAATTTTCCAAGTTGATGAAAGAGGCTCCAATTTGAGCGAGATTGTCACTTAGCGGTGTTGATTGAACAAGTAACTCTCTGATCCGAGTTGGTGTAGCTTAAAAGAGTCCAATGATAGAGCCAAAGATAATTTGATCAGATTGTCATTGACTTCGGAAGTGTTGTGGTCGGCGTCGAATTGATCTGAATTGCTAGGTTGAATGTGGCAGCCGCTGGTTGGCGCAAATCAGAAGATTGATTGTGAAAGTACTCAAGGAAGAAACAGAAGGTTCCTTTTTAAAAAAACTTTTGAAGAGGGGGCTTTTAAAATTTTGAATAAAAAAAGCAAGAGGACAACAGAGTCACGTTCTCTGTTGGAGGCTTGAGAAGAAAAGAAAAACAAAGGCTAGCAAGATGTACTTGCTTTGCTAGGAAATAAAAAAATAAAAAATGCTTAATAGCTAGATGTGCTTGGCAAACCTCAACCTAGCAAAGCTATAGCTATAGCCTTGTTGCAGCTATAACCTAGCAAAGACATGGGAAGAAAAGTAGTAATAAACGAGTGGTTAAAAAAGTTGTTGCAGCTATAGCTTAGGTACTAGCTAGGTTTTCTTGAGCCACGAGCCAGGGAAGACCTCAAGTGGTTGAAGAGAGAGAGAGTGCCTCTTCTTTGTTGGGAAAATAACAGTGGGATTTGAAGATGGTGGAGAACCTTCAGCTCTGAAACTAGTGAATGTGAACAGAGAGGAAGAGAAAGAAGGATAGGTTTCTTTGAGGAGGCTCTGGTAATGGATAGGAGGTTTGTTTCTATGTTGTTTTGCTCAAAGAGAACACTCAACTATATATAGAGCCCAAACCCAAAAGAGAACACTCAACTATATATAGAGCTCAAACCCATCGTCTTCATCCCCTCAAAACTGCCTCTGAGAGATTTTCTCTTAACAAACCCCACTTCCCCCATTGGTCACACAACACCAAGTCAAGATATCATAATTATGTAAATATAAAAGTCAATTTCTATAACGAATTGCATTCAACTTTGAAGCACATACAGCTACATTAAAAAGTCCCTCAATTTCCTGACTACTAAACACACGATCAACATAACAAAATATCAAACGCTAGATTATTGTACTATCTAAATGCCAAGAATAAAATATTTACGCAGATAATGCAATTAAAATACCAAATCTCAGAATGCAAGAAAACCGCTGACCTTCGCCTCAGCAAGAACCCTAACCAATTCCTCCGGCTTTTCCCTCCGAATATTCCTCTCGTCGATATCTGCAGCCTAAATCATCACTACAGTTAGCCTCTACACCAAACAATAGACTGTAATTTACAGTGCATTAATGTAAGCAAACCATGATTTCAAACTCATATCCCATCTCAGATAAAATATGTCGGCGGGCTATAGATTGAGATCCCAAGATAATCTGCCATCAAATTACTAATTCTTAGTACTTCATAACTATCAACATAAATGACTGATCTTCATCTTTATTTGTACATGAAAAAACTACATATTTATAAAAAATTAAAGAATAAACGTGAATATTTTAGCAAGCACTGACCTTGAACGATGATGTAGATTTCGCTGCCATGACTTTTTTTTTTTTTTTTGGTTCTTTTTTCCCTCTTTTTTCTTCGACTGCTTTTAATCGAGGCTAGAGGAGCTGGTGATAGGATGAAAAAGCGTAGGCTAGCAGAAAGGGACAAACTTTTCTGAACGGGTCATCGGGTCAAAATCCGTAAATCGGGTCGGGTTTGTTTGCAAATATCCACTCCTTTCTCCTAATAAGGATTTTAATATGTCAGTCACTCACTCTTGAATAATTTCATATTCGGCCTTCCCATCTTTGAAATTGCTCACAAATCCCTCAAACCCTTAGAGGTCACGCAAAGTGGTCCCTCAATTAGGGCTGAGCATGGTTCGATCCAAACCGAATAAACCGACCCGAACCGATCCGAAAAAATCGATTTTATGAGTAGGGCGGTTCGGGTCGGTTTGAAAACTTTTCAACCCGAACCGACCGAATATAGTGCAATACTACCCATTCTGATCTCAAACACTACCCGACTCGTCTCCAAAGAGTCAAAGACTCAAACTCTAAACTTATTTTCTGAATCATTATGAGTTGAAAATAATATCATTATATCAGTGTTTAATGTTTCATAATCTCCTACTTTGTTGATATTTTTTTCTTTAACACAGTTTGTTGTTTGATAAGAAGTTTGATGAAGTTAGAACTGAACAAACCGAACCGAACCGCACCGAACCGATTTGCAACAGTTCGGTTCGGTTTTGAATTATAAGCGGTTCGGTTCGGTTGTTCAAATTTTGGTAAAAACCGAACCGAACCGACCGTTGCTCACCCCTACCCTCAATGATCAAAATACCCCTAAGCTTACGTTGTTTAGCTGTTTTGAACTCGTTTTGAAAGGGTAAAATACATTTAACACCCCTAAACTTTGGAGGATTTTGCACATAACATCCCTCAACTTTGTTTATTCCACTTAACCCTAAACTTTTGGGTGTCTCACTTATAATCCCTTGTACTTTGAAATTTTTACAACATCAATACCTATTAATAGTGAAATGACCAAGATGCCCCTTCTTAACATAACTCCCAGAAATAGAAAAGAATATAGGGGTAATCTAATAGATGGATGGGCCACCTCTTGAACTTTACAGTTTCACTTTGGAGGGATTAAGGTGGACAAGTATGGTCTAAAGTGCAATAAACAAAATTTAAGGGGTCATGTGCAGAACTCCAAAGTTTAGGCGTTTAAGTGAAGATTACCCTTTGTGAAAAAGGAAAATTTTAGGGGGCAAACATAAGTAGGCTTTGAGGAACTCATGAGTAATTTCAAATATTTGAGGGACTAACCTCTACAAAAACCCTTCTCTAAGGGGGTTATTGGTTAGGACAAATTGAGGCCAAGGGGAAAAATTATTCCAATAGAACAATTTTACCCCTTTTGGATATTTTAAGTGGGGTAAAGTGGGATAATGGGATAATTTGAGCCTTTGATTTGACAGTTCATATGGGATAATTGATGATGTAGCACCTTATTAAAAAATAATTTTATCTATTAATTACTTCTAAATTAACTTATCCAATTGGTTTAGTATATTATTTAGTATATTATTATAATATAAATATTATTTTACTTTATATTAAAATATAATATATTATACTATACTTACAAATTACTATTATTAATTATTATATTGTATTATATTATATTATATTAGCATGCTATACTATATTTAATAATTAATATAATGTAATATCAATATATTTAATATAATATTTTAATCATATAATATTTAATATAATACATTATTTTATTTATACAAAAATATAATATGTTATACAATAATTACTAATTAACATTATATTAGCATGCTATATTATATAATAATTGATATAATATATGAATAATATATTTTATATAATACTTTAATAATATATTATTTAATTTAATATAGTATCATAGGATATAATGTACTACTTAATATTATATAATAATATATTACATAATATTATTAATATATGTTATTATATAATATTATTAATATATGTTATTAAAATATTATATAATATTATAATAAATACATTATACTATAATTATCATTATATAATATTATTAATATATGTTATTAAATTATGTTATTAAAATATTAATATATGTTATATTTTATATATCATGTCATATATTTATAATATAATTAGCATGTATTACTTAAGTAATACAAAAATATTTTAAAATTATCCCATTTGCCTTCAAAGGGGAACAACATTATTCCAATATGAAGGATGGGGTAAATTTTTACTATTAGGATAAAATTTTTGTATATATGTGGGGTAATTTTATCCCAAGTGGTGTAATTGTCTCACTAATGTTCCAAAAAACCAATAACACAAAAATGTATTATCCTTATTCCATTGTCCCAATGAATAACACTTTAAAATAGAATCCCTAAAATTATCCCATTATCCCCCAAAATGTCCCAACCAATAACCCCACTAACAACATTTTGGGACAAAAAAACTGCGTAAGTGGGGTTTTTCCTACAAAATCTTGGAAATCTCTCCCGCTCCCGGCTTCCCTCAGCTGGAAGCCACGGCCGCCGCCACCTAGATCCGAAATCTCGGCCACCTATCGCCAACAAAGGCAAGTTCTTAGGTTTCTTTTAGAAAATACAAATGTTTGTAATCTTTATCAACTTTTTCCCGTGAAAAATATTAGGGAAGTGACTTGATGGGTTTCTTTGATGGGGCTCCGGTAACAAGTAGGAGGTTTGTTTCTTTTGTTATATTCTTCTCAAAGAGAATACTTAACTATATACAGAAGCCAAACTCATCATCTCCACCCCCTCAAAACTGCCTTTGAGAGATTTTCTCTCAACAACCTCATTTACCACGATTTTCTCAACTGAGAAACGTTGATTTGGTCACACAAGACCGAGTCAAGATAACATCTCCCACTTGACCAAATTAACCAAGTGACATGTCTCCCACTATACGTGAGATCAGATGTTTCTTCTTATCATTACTCCTATTATTCATAGAGAGTAACTCTTATTTTATTATTCATAAAATTTTACTTGGCCTTATTTATTCCTAAGTCTCATCAAACTTACATGTTTGATAAAAGATTATGCTGGTATTTCTTTTGTCAAAGGATCAGCAATCATATCTATAGTAGGGATATAAGTCATTTTAACTTCTCGCTTTTCTACAATATCTCAAATATAATGATACTAGATCTCAATGTGTTTTCCTTTAGAGCTATTCGCGTCACTATTGATTAAGTTAATTGCTGCTTGATTATCACAATAAATATCAATAGGTCCTTCTAACAAATTGAGATTTAGATCAATCAAAAATCGTCTTATCCAGACAGCATGTGTAATTGCCATACTACAAGCTATATATTTAGCTTCTTGTGTATATCTAGCAACACACCCTTATTTCTTGCTACCCAAAAAAATAGCACCTCCTCCAAAGATGAACAAGTGTCTCAAAACAGACTTTTCATCATCTTTATCACCTCCGAAATCAGCATCGGAGTAACCGAAGAGATCAAGCGAATTGGCTTGAAAAACTGATCTATGAGTCAATGTACACTAGTAGAAATCCATGTATTCTAGATGGAATATCCTAGACGGATTTTTTTCCATCTAGGATGTATCATTCTAGACGGAAAAAATTCCGTCTAGAAAATTACGTCTAGGATGTAATATCCTAGATGGAATTTCCGTCTAGGATAGTATCCTAGACAGATTTTAAAACTATTTTTTAATTCATTTATGGTCCCGCTATTCTAGATAGAAATTTCAGCCTAGAATAGCTTCCTAGACGGAAAATAAAAATTAAATTTACTTTCCCCGGCTTCAGATTTGGAAATGTCGCGCCTCCAAAAAAATTCCCCCTTATTATATTATATCAACGGAGCGGAGAACCCCCCCTAACCCCCCCCCATTTCTTTGTTCCCTAAAAACCCCAAAATCCCTCTCGTTTCTCATCTCAGCATAGGGCGAACATCGCTGATTTCGGCCTTGCGAGGCCGAAAATCAACGGAACGGACCCCCCTCCCACGCCGTCACCGCAGGGGGCCACCGACGATGAGTTCAGCCAGGACCTCGGCTTCTTTCCAAGCAAGGAGCTGTGCTCCGTGAGCCCCCAAGCTGATTTCGAGCCGAGCTTTGCTCCGTTCAGCAGCGGTCTCTTTAGCAGAGAGCTGAGCAGCACCACGACTAGCGTGAGTATTAGCATATATTCTTGTGAATAGATATTATTTGGTATCCTTGACCGAATAATATGTTGATTTTGTGAATATTATTAGTTCCTATTTTACGGGATTTGTTTCCTATTTTACGGGATTTGTTTAGGAGATTTTGTGAGGTTTTCCTAATTTATAGCTTTGTAATGTGGTATAAATGGGGAGACCCTGATTGAATGAAAAGGACAGAGAAAATTCCCCAAATCTCTTGTCTTTACTTTATGGTATCAGAGCTACAGGTCTAATTTCTTCTGCATTTTTTGTTCTTTCTTTCTCTTGTTCGATCATGGGGGATGACGACAAGAGCAGTGGCGCCACCAACGTCAATCCGATATACACGCTTTCTTCGCAAGATGGCACGGGGGAGAAAATTACTCATGTAGTCCTCACTGGGTCAAATTACGAAGAATGGGCGAAGGGTTTCCGGGTTGCGTTAGGGGCAAAGCGGAAATTAGGGTTCATTGATGGAACTCTCAAGCGGAAACCGGCTAATCCCAAAGAATGGGATGATTGGACGGCTGTCAATTACTCGGTTATTGCGTGGATTTTCAACACTATCGAACCTCGTGTTCGGTCCACCATTTCGTATCGAGAGACTGCCTATGACTTGTGGGAGGATATTCGCTCTCGTTTTTCGGTTGGTAACGATGTTAAAATCTATCAAATACAATGTGGTCTTGCCGAATGTAAGCAACAGACCAATGAAACTGTGATGGACTACTATGGTAGACTGAAGAAATTGTGGGACGACATTGAAGACTATGACACGTTGCCGAGTTGTGAGTGCTCTAGTTGTCCCGTAACTCTCCGCAACCGTCGCGAGGCTGATAAGGTACGAGGTTTTCTTATGGGGCTTGAACCGTTTTATGCTACTGTGCGTTCTAACATCCTAGGCACCAAGCCCCTACCCTCGATGCAATTAGTTTATTCTCGTCTTGTGCAAGAAGAGGAGGTTCGTAACATGACCCAAGCTCGGGTTGACATGGCTCCAATGGCCTTTTCTGTACGTGACAGTAGTGGCAGAAAGCAGCCCGGGACTGGTTCACGCTCCAGGTTCACTTGTACCTATTGCAATAAGGATGGGCACACTGAAAGTCGTTGCTGGGCGAAACATGGCTATCCCTCGGACCGTGATCCACGCCGTTCTCGGGAGGCCTCTACATCTACTGCTCCTCCTAAAGTGAATGCTATTCTTGATGAGCCACAGGTTGCTACTAACATGGTGCGCTTGAGCGGTAAGAAAAATTTTACATGGATTGTCGACACCGGTGCGTCGGCACATGTTTGTTGTGATAAACGATTATTTGCTACATGTCACTCCATTACCCCCATTAAAATTGGTTTGCCAAAAGGTGCCAGTTTAATTGCTCATACGGCCGGGACAATCAAACTTAATGATCACTTGCTCATCTCTGATGTTTTATTTGTCCCGTCTTTCCAATATAATTTGCTCTCTGTCTCGCGGCTACTCTCGGCTCAACAACTCAGTGTCCAATTCACTAATTTTCAATGTTTGATACAGGACCATGCCTTGACGACGATTGGAGTGGGTGAATTATCAGATGGGCTCTTTTACCTGACTATGAAGGAACCAATTCGTGTGAATATCGTTACTTCCAAGGACGATGTTGAGTTGTGGCATCGACGGATGGGGCATCCTTCTTCTCAGGCAATGGAGCATTTACCTTCTATTTCCCGTAATTTTGTTCTTGATCCTTGTGACATTTGTTTTCGGGCAAAACAGACTCGTAATCTCTTTTCGTTAAGTAATAATAAAGCTGCACAATTGTTTGATTTAATTCATTGTGATGTGTGGGGACCGTATCAACCCAATCGTGCGTGTGACTCTCGATATTTTCTGTCTATTGTGGATGATTTTTCTCGCTGTGTTTGGGTCTATTTGATGAAAACTAAGGATGAGGTCCCCCGCCTTCTTCGTGAATTTTTCTCGCTTATTGCTCGTCAGTTTAATTGTCATGTGAAAATTTTGAGAAGTGATAATGGCACGGAGTTTCGTGGGCTTTTACCGTATTTTCGTGAACATGGGATCATTCACCAAACCTCAATGGTGAAAACACCCCAACAAAATGCTCGAGTTGAGCGTAAACATCGCCATATTTTAAACGTTGCTCGTGCGCTCCGATTTCAAAGTTCTTTACCTCTTGATTTTTGGGGCGAGTGTGTTTTGACCGCGGCTTATTTGATCAACCGTACTCCCTCTCGTATTTTGGAGAATAAAACACCTTTTGAGTTACTTTTTCACCAAGTTCCTGACATGAGTTTGGTTCGGGTTTTCGGATGTTTATGTTATGCTAAAAATATTCATCCGTCTGATAAATTTGATTCCCGAAGTCGTCGTTGTATTTTTCTTGGTTATCCCTTTGGTAAGAAGGGTTGGCACTTGTATGATCTAGAAACGGGTGTTTATTTCCAATCTCGGGATGTCCGTTTTATCGAAAATCAGTTCCCCTTTGCTGAACCTGTCACAATCAGCAAGCCTGATTCGTCTTTGGCAGTTGACTCCTCCATTACACAGGATGTCTTTGATGTCGAGGGGGGGAATGATGGGAGTGATGATTTTGTCGAGCATGTTACTGATAATGTAGTAGGTCTTGAAGATGCTAATGAGGCTAACACAGTGGAGACGGCTAGTGAACAGCCCGTAGACACGATTCCTCATGGCACCATACCCGCTGAGTGTGACATTGCACGAGATGATAGTGATGGCAACGTTCTCATAGATGTGCCTGATGAGAGTGCTGAGAATACGGTTAACATGGAGGAGGGTGAAGAATTGGGTCGTGGTCACCGGGTAAAACGCGACAATACTCGTCATATGGATTATGTGCGTTGGGACAAAATTAACGAGCATATTAACACGACATTGGTTCCTTCAAATCTGCCACCCACTACCATTTCCGTCTCAGGTACTCCGTATCCCATTGCTAATTATGTTAATTGTGATAATTTTCTCGTGCCCATCAGCAATTTCTTGCAGCTATTTCTACTGAAATCGAGCCCAATTCTTTTAAAGAGGCTCTTCGTGACCCAAAGTGGAAGAAAGCTATGGAGGAAGAAATAGATGCGTTGGAAGCAAATAATACTTGGTCAGTGGAAGACTTACCACCGAATAAGACGGCCATAGGTTGTATGTGGGTCTACAAGATTAAGCGCAAGTCAGATGGGTCGGTCGAACGGTATAAAGCAAGGCTAGTAGTGTTTGGCAATCATCAGGTGGAAGGTATTGATTTTGTCGAAACTTTCGCTCCTACTGTCAAAATGGTTACTGTTCGTACTTTTCTCACTGTTGCTGCAATAAATAATTGGGAATTGCACCAAATGGATGTGCATAATGCGTTTCTTCATGGAGATTTGTCTGAAGAAGTATATATGCGATTTCCACCCGGGTTCGGTCACGTTTTTCAAGGAAAGGTTTGTCGTCTCCGTAAGTCTTTATACGGATTACGTCAAGCCCCGCGTTGCTGGTATGCTAAACTTGCCACTGCTTTGTGTTCGTATGGATTTTCTCACAGTCCCTCTGATCATTCTTTATTTGTTTATCGTAAAGATGCTATTGTCCTTAATATTCTCGTTTATGTTGACGATTTGGTCATTGCTGGGAACGATGGTGCTGCTATCAGTGATTTTAAAACTTATCTAAATCAATGTTTTTGTATGAAAGATTTGGGTAAGTTGAGGTATTTTTTGGGTCTTGAGGTAGCCCGTAAGCCTACTGGTATTTTTCTCTGTCAACGGAAATACACTCTTGATTTACTGACTGAGATAGGATTGCTTGGTTCCAAGCCTGCTGGTGTACCCATTGAGGAAAATCACCGTTTGGCGCTGTCTTTGGAACCAATATTTAGTGAGCCTACACGATATCGTCGGTTGGTGGGCAAATTAATTTATCTTACTCTTACTCGACCAGAGATTAACTACTCCGTGCACATTCTCGCTCAGTTCATGCAGAATCCCTCGCAAGCACACTGGGACGCAGTTATGCGGGTTCTTCGCTATCTTAAGGGCAATCCAGGTCAGAGTATTTATCTTCGTGCCAATGCTTCTATGACACTTGAGGCTTACTGTGATGCTGATTGGGCAAGTTGTCCCATAAGTCGTCGTTCACTCACCGCATATTTTGTACTTCTTGGTGGTTCGCCTATTTCTTGGAAAACAAAGAAGCAGGATACTGTGTCTCGTTCTTCTGCTGAAGCAGAATATCATGCAATGGCTTCCGCTACAAGTGAGATTATTTGGTTGAAAGGTCTGCTTCGGAGTTTGGGCATTGACCATCCATCGGCTGTCCCACTTCATTGTGACAGTCAAGCCGCACTTCATATTGCTAATAATCCAGTTTTTCATGAACGCACCAAACATATTGAGATAGATTGTCACTTTGTTCGCGATGAGATCGTGCGAGGCACTATTGCGCCATCATATATGAATACTGCATTTCAGCTAGCTGATATTCTTACAAAGGCTCTTGGGCGATCTCAATTTCATTGTTTGCTAGACAAGTTGGGCATTTGTCGATTACATGCTCCAACTTGAGGGGGGGTATTAGCATATATTCTTGTGAATAGATATTATTTGGTATCCTTGACCGAATAATATGTTGATTTTGTGAATATTATTAGTTCCTATTTTACGGGATTTGTTTCCTATTTTACGGGATTTGTTTAGGAGATTTTGTGAGGTTTTCCTAATTTATAGCTTTGTAATGTGGTATAAATGGGGAGACCCTGATTGAATGAAAAGGACAGAGAAAATTCCCCAAATCTCTTGTCTACGTCGCGCCCAAGCACGGGATGCGGGCAGCTAACGGAGAAGACCGATATATGCAGTTTCGGGGTTCTCATTCTCGTGATTGTCTCAGGGAGGAGACCGCTGCATGTTCTGTCTTCTCCTGTGAAACTTCTCCTCCTCCGCTCCTCTCGCCACACCCTCCTCCTCTTAGGTAAAACCCTGGGGTTGCCCTTTCAATCATCCAATTTTAGTTTCACTTAGCCTCGTTGGGTTCGATCTAGGGTTTGCAGACTGCTGCAAGCAAGGTTAAGGGCAAATCGGAAACTTTTGAGTTGATTCGGGCACATTAGGTGCGAATTTGGAGGAAATCGATGATGAATTCTCTTGATTTAGGATGAATTGCTAACATGATTTGTTTTTTTTAAGGCGGCAGCAACTCGACTTCCACTGGTTGATGAGGTCCGAACTTTGCTTGATCAAAGTGTTCGAGGAGTGCTCTCCACGTTTTCTTAGGTATTCGTGTTGATGATGCTTTTCCACTAAGGGGCTGTTTGGTAGGCGTTTTTGGCCTCTTTTTTGGGCAGAAAGCCTGCCAAAAGTGGGTAGAAAGCCTGCCAAAAGAGCACTTTTGGCAGGCTTTCTGCCCAAAACACCTCTAAAAAGAGGCGTTTTAGACAGAAAGCCTGCCAAAAGTGCTCTTTTGGCAGGCTTTCTGCCCCAAAAAAGAGGCCAAAAACTCCTACCAAACAGCCCCTAAAAAGTTTTGCATTCAGTCGTAGCAAATATTTAAAGGTGATGTGAGTTCTTGAGATTCTAGCTTGATTGATAATGTTGCAATTGTAGTTTCCGTACAAGCTGCCTAATTTGGTGCTTAGTACTATGGAATTCGGGCCATCATCACTGTCATCTCCTCTGCGTTAGTTATGTATGGGCTCCCGGGATGTTGGTGGTTTTTCATAGCTGATATTCCTTAAATAACTCTTTTTTCTTAAAGAATATTTGAAGAAATCACTTCTCTTGCATGTTGGATGGGTGAGTGATAATTGCACCATATAAAAAACAAGATTAGCAAATTGGTTGTATTTATGCGGGTTTAGTATTTTGCTTGAGTAGATGGAATAACATAGTTATAAGATATGGAGGGAAGGTTAATTTAGGATAGTGAGAAAATTTCTTTCTTTACATAAACCTCATCATAAAATTAAGGTGCCTCTCTAAATAATTACTTCTCTAAGATACGGGGGGGAATTTTTTTTATTTTTATGATAGTGAGAAAATTTCTTCCTTTTAATAAACCTTATCATAATTGGGGTGCCTTTCAAAACAATTACCCCTTCAGATTTACTTTCCAGGGTTTCTTTGCATACATTGTGATTCTTTTGCTTAGGGAATATGTAATGCATATAGCATGTGAAAATTTTGTTAATTTAATATATGAAACCTGAATATATTGGTTTATATAGATGTATTGAGTTTATGCATAAAATGTTGTTAATTTAATTTTGCTTAGGGAATATGTAATACATATAGTACTATCTGAGGTCTTCTTTATGTTTTAATCTTGTTGAAGAATTCAAATGTTATTTGAAATATAGTACAGTCTCACTTCTTTCTTCTTTTTACACATTCTCTTTGGAACAATTCACATTATTAGCTAATTGGGAGTTTTTTTTGTCTTGAGCAGAATCTGCTGGGTAATCCAAGATGCTCTTTGCTTATTGCAAGGGATCCCGAAGATAGAACTGATACTCATTGCTTATGCATATACTCTTGCTGATGTAGGTAATGCTACCTCTGACAACAAGAGCTACTTTGAGTACTGTTTTGGCCTCATGGTTGAAATTCATTTGCTTAGTATTTATTGAGCATCTTGAATATGCATTTTTTTAATTTTATTCACTATTTGATTCTGAGATCAATCACATGCCTAATTTTAGAGTCATTTTAATGTCATTTGTCATGCTTTCTATCACAAACAAGCAACGGATAGTCTTTGGCTTATTATAATGCTTAGTTCTAGTTGACCTCTCTCTTTTGCAGTAAAAGTCTTATAGTGGCATTTTCTTTTCTATTCATTTTATTTACTAAACTAACTGTGTACAACTAAATTCTTTTGCCCAATAATCTGACACTTAGTACCTGGGACGCTTGTTCTCAATATGCCAAGTTTTCGATAGTGACGGATGTGGGACCCTAGAGGGGGGTGATTAGGGTCTTATGCTAATCTAAATCCGATTTTATGCCAATTAAAACTAATTCAAATATTATTCTTGCAAGATAGATATACAATATGATATGAGCAAGAATATGCAATATGATCAAAGAGATATATCCTAGCAAAGAGGTGTATGATGAAATATATGCAAGGATATATAAACAAATGCAAGAGTGAAATAAAAATAAACAAGATAAGAGTGATAGTGTAAATAAACAATGCAAACACACAATATGATCACGGAGTTCGGAGCTTCCGTCCTACGTCTCCGCTCCCCACTCCCGGGGAAAAATCCACTATCACAACCGGGTTTTTACACTCACCCGAATAACGTTTACACCTCACAATGTCGGTTTTCAACGCTCACCGATCAACATTCACACCTCACACTCTCACTCGGTTTTCTAGCTCACTGAAAACTTTACAATCTCACAATATAATTAATGATTTGTTCTCTACAATAGATGAGAACTCAATGTAGGCTCACACTCAATGTTACAACTCTCACCAACCCAAATATACTATGTATGAAAATACAATAAGCTCAAGTGGGTGTGTAAACAATGAGTGAAATAAAATCAACTAAACTCAAATGTAAATACTAGCTTAATAGAAATGATAATCAACAAATAATTATAAATAAAAGCTAGAATTGAGTTTAGAAAAATTCTCTAGATGACAAGAGAGAGAGATGGATTGAAGCTCAAACACCAAGTGATGATCTCTTCTAGCTCTTGTGAAATTGATTTCACAAAATCAAACTCTCAATTGCTTAAAAGCTTTTTAAACAAATTTTAAACAAAATTTAAACCCTTGTTAAAACATTCTAAAACTTGTTTAAAACACTCTCATTGTGTAGGAAATGATAAATACAATGGGGTATATATAGGGTAGAAGAAAACAACCCTAAAAACCCCAAAAAATCACTAAAAGACAAAAATCAGCAAGTTACCGTTACTGTGCAACGGTAACATTGGCGGTCGACCGTCGCGGTCGACCGCGAGAAGAAAAACTCAAAAACTACTCTCTGGACTGCGTACGATTGACCGTGGCGGTTGACCGCACTATAGCACGGTCGACCGTGGCGGTCGACCGCACTATAGCACGGTCGACCATGGCGGTCGACCGCACTGTAGCAACGTGCACAAACAGTTTTAGGTTTTGACAGATTCTGGAAATTTACGTATCTGATTTTGTAAAATCAATTAAAAATAGTAAATCAACTCCAAAAATTATAAAATTTTGAGGAAAGGTTATAGACATGTAGTAGAACATGTTAGAGAAAGAATTTCTGAAAAATCATTTCTCATTTGAGAGAAATAAATGTTTGAACACAGATATATAGTTTCTGAAAATCTGCTGACATACACGATTTTGTAAAATCAATTGGGCACAGTAAATCAACTCCAAAAATAGTAAAATTTTAAGGGAAGTTTCTAAACATGTAGATAAACATTTTAAAGAAAGAATTTATTAAATATCACTTCTCATTTGTGAAAACTCATATGTTTTTTAAAAACATGCACGAACGAAAAACATGATTTTGTAAAGTCAATTAAACGTAACCAATCAATTTCAAACTTGATGAAACTTTGGAAAATGTTTGCAAATATGATTTTGAACATGTTACAAAAAAGAATTTTCCAATTTGCATTTCCCAATTGTGGAATCTCATTATTTTGCAAAATCACATAAGTATGGACTTGTAAAAGCTTGATCTTGACAAAATGAGTTTAAACAAAGTTTTGAAAACTTTCCAATAGATTTATAAACTTGATAAGAGATATAAAATAATGTCGTTAAGTCTATAATCCAAAACGACGATAAACCAAACCAAAGGTGTGTGTGTGTGATATTGAGCTTGAAGTATTAACACACATAATATAAGTCCTAAACTAATTTACCCAAGCTTGATTGGTCTTCAATATGCTTGACTTGATAATCTTGCGGATGAAGCTTGAACTTGATCTTTAACTTTGAATTGCAATGCTTCACTCCACTATTCCGTCAACCTCCATTGAATATGATCATTGAGGCTCTATTCCATCCACCCTCCAACATGTTGTTTGCCTAGAATAAATACGAAAACACAAACACTAGACAAACAACATTAGAAGTAAATTGTTTGTTAAACATCATCAAAACAAGAAGACCAACAATCTCCCCCTTTTAATGATGACAAATAATTTACAAAAAGGATATATGCATGAAAGGAAATGAATATACAATGTATAATATATCATGCATATAAAAAAGAAAGAATATACTCATAATATTTCTCTCCTTTTGACAACATCAAAAAGGGGGACAAAAGAATTAAGAGAGCGAAAGCTCCCCCTACAAATAAGCATGGGTGAGTATAAAACAAGTATAGGGATTGCTCCCCCTATCAAAATGCCATATAGAATATAGACAAAGATCATGGCAAATATGTGAGCAAGCATAAATGAAAAGATATGCTAAACACCACTCACATACAAAAAGATAACGAGAACACATATAAATATGTCAATATGAAAATAGTGTCTCATTAACACAAAAAATAAAAACCATGTAAAAATAGATTTATAAAAACAATTGAGAGAATAACATGAGAATCATGCAAAAAGTTTTCAAATGAAAACAAATCAACCAAAAGAAATCATAAATCAAAGTTTAAATCTAAAAACGATGTTTGATCAATGAAGGAATTTTTCTTTGTAAAACTTGATCAAACCACATATAGAATACATTATAAGGCACAATTAAAATTTGAATCATCTATTTGTGCTATATAATGAATTCAAAAGAACAAATTGTAGGCATCGAAAATTGCCAATAGGTCCCCGCACATAGCTTGGTGTCAACGAGCGACGATCGAACGTCACTACCCGGTTCACAAGAAATTCAAATGACGCCGGTGAGCGACTAAAGCAAACCGACGGATTACGTGAGCCGACAGAACGTCAGAATCACGAGGATACGGGTTGACCGAAAACCCCGCGATCACCGCAATCGGACCAACGCCCGCTGTGCCCCGATCACCCCACGGATAATCCAACCATCGGGGCCTACAGAGCTCGCCGTCACGATTCCAACGCATCCGAAATCACTCAAATCCGAGTTCGGACGAAAAGTCAACAGCGGGACAGCGGCGGAACAACGGCACGATCCCGGGCTGAACCGGGGACACCCAAACAGGTCTCGGCAGGCTCGAGACACCCCCAGGGGGTTGTCTCGGCCACAGCCGAGACACCCCCCAAGGGGTGTCTCGGCCACAGCCGGGACACCCCTAGGGGG
This sequence comes from Asparagus kiusianus, assembly GCA_022839385.1. Taxonomy (NCBI): domain Eukaryota; kingdom Viridiplantae; phylum Streptophyta; class Magnoliopsida; order Asparagales; family Asparagaceae; genus Asparagus; species Asparagus kiusianus. Next base: position 65,408 of record BQKN01000277.1, read on the forward strand.
GTGTCTCTTCCCTTGGGGTGTCCATATGACCCCTAGGTTCTCTCATTTGGCTATAAATAGCCCCCTTAGCCCTCCATTTACAAGGGCTCTTGATTTTGCTCTGATTTAGCTTTGGGAGAAGAATTTCCGGTCTTGGGATTATCCTCGAGATCTGAAATTTCAGAGTTTGGAGCGGCGAAGCCCTGTCGGATCGAGGAGCCTCCACCGTCATTCACCCCCCTTTCCTTAGTGTTGCTCCTTAGCAGTGACACTAAGAAGAGCTATTATCTCGTTTTAGCCGAGATATACGCTTATAACCTCTAGATCTTGCGCGGATCGACGAGGTTCTGCTTCTATATCCCACGCGGATAGACGAAGCTCTGCCGGATTTTCCCGGAAGGATCTTGAAGAGTCGGCGGTCCACGGACATCGACGTCCCCGTCACAGGCCAACAACCCACGCAAGCGAGACCGTACCAAACCGGGCTCTCGTGTTTATTTTCGTTTAAGTTGTACCCCTTTGTTTTCATTTTATACTGTTGTAACGATCGAAGTTGTAACAGATAGCAAAGTAATGAAAACAGCAGCTTTTACCGGAAACAAGCTGGCGATCACAGTGGAAGCCACCGATCACGCTGCCGAGATCGGAGTGACGCAACTGGCCTTCAGGATCCGGGTGAATGAAGAGGTCGAGTACGAGTTCGACCAGCAGAAGTATGAAGAGTACCTCTCCTCCTCCTCCTCCAGATCTGCATCTCCGCATCGGCGCAGGAAGAACCCATCTCCAAAAAGAGCTTGCGGGATCTCCAACTCCTCAGTTCAAGACCCCGCCATCGCTGCTGCTACACTTGCACCACACAACGGCCTTGCGTCGATCAGTGTGGTCAAGAACGTAGATCCAACAGCACCAAAGGCAATGGGTGATGCTGCTCCAACTCCATCAAAAAGGGCGATCCAAAGACGCCGCCAACGCCTCGCTCAACAGCTCGCCAGGGCTAAGGAGTCGAAAGATGGAGTGCGCTATGCAGAGGATCTGAAGTCGAGGCAACGACAAGAGCAACGGCAAGCAATCAACCTCCCCTCCAAAACAGAAGCAAGTGAGTGGATCCGCGTCAAGAGGAACCGCTCCACGCTCGAGGAGCAAATCAAGAAGCGCCGCGCTCTACTTGCACACGTCAGGCTCCTCCTAAAGAAGGCAGAGGAGATGCAGCAAGGAACGGTGGTTAAAACACCGTCTACAAGCAAACTGGTGTGGGTACGCAAAACAAACCCAACACCTCAAACCAAGAAGGGCAAGATTATCGCCCAGAGTTCAACCAAATCAGAGCCTACTCCTCCTGTACCGGCACCCTCAACAGGGCCAGGTAAAAAAGGGGATCATTCAAGATCCCAGGTTCCTTTGACGAGTCGCCTCGGTCCCTTACCGGAGAACCGAGGAAGAATACCCGTCAAAGAACGGCTGGGACCATTGAAAGGTCCCCAAGTTAAAAACCAGACCGGGGGTCGAATCAATCCCCCCAAGAAAGATGAAAAAGGGAAAGCCCCTATCACCGACCGCACTGAGTTACGAGTCGAACTAAAAGAGCCCGTTCGATTTCTACGCTCCCAAAAGCATAAAATTGAACGGGCCACTCTTGAAAAATCTAACCATGTTTTGCATTCCCAAGGAGAAACACACTCGTCTGAGGATGAGCGTGTTATACCGAGGGACACTTACCAACACTCTGTAGGTTGCTCCAGCCATCAAGCTGCTGAGCTGTACTACAGGGCTGGGGGTGTGGAAAAATCTCGAAAGAGATACATGCAGGATACGGAGTCCCGCTGCCCGTGTGCCCAGACCCCAACAAGAATCTCAGTGTTCGAGAGACTCTCCAAGCCGAAGCGTTTCCACAAGAAGAAACCGCTCCGCCGAGAGGATGAATACTCGAAAGTGTCAGTCAACATGACCGGCAGAGGGGGATCAACACCACGTCTCAACTTGGATCAGCTTGCCGAGGCATCCCGATGCATGACGTGGTTACGGTCGGGAACCATCAAACGAAAGAATTACCCAAGAGTACATAAGGGACTTTCCCTAGAAGAAGAAGAATCAGATGCTGATTCTGATACCTGCTCCGCCGTCGCATCCGACGACACAACTTCGAGTGCGGGCCAACCTTATGAATCGCTCATGATCAGCGCCGAACAAGTGTCGAAGATACTTGAAGAAGCCCTGGCCAAGCAAAAGGAGAGCTTCAAATTTGAAATGGAGATGGCCATGCAGCGGATGAGGGAGATGCACGACCAACAGATCGCGGCGATGACGGTTCACCAAGGAGAACCGAGCCAACGCAATCCAGAAGAGCATGAACGGGAAGGGGATAATGTCAACGTCCCTCCTGTCAACACCAGCACTGGGGGTGGTCCCGCAGAAGATAATGCAAAAGAGGACCATGTCACCTCACCTCGAAGCCACTCGAAGACCGAGACAAGTGAGGACAGGAAGATGAAAGACCTGGAGAGCAAAATCAATGCGTTGATGAGTGCTCAAGAGGTAAAAAGGTCTGGTATACCCTGCCCCTATCCAAGGGAGTGGGAATCGATCCCATATCCGGCAAAGTTTAATCTGATTAAGTTTACGCCGTTTGATGGGAAGGGTTCCCCTACCCAGCATTTAATCTACTTCAAGTCTCATTTAGGAATCATTTCCGGAAATGAGCCCCTCATGGTGCGGTCATTCGTCGGCACTCTTCGCGGAGCTGCCTTCGATTGGTACCGCCGTCTCAAGCCTGGGAGCATCAACGGCTGGGATGACATGGAGGACATGTTCCTAACAAACTTCTTTGATGATGATACCGAAGTTTCAATCGGCACGCTGTTCGATGAAAAGCAAAAGAACGGCGAGACGGTTGAAAACTTCGTGAAAAGATTCCGGAACAAAGCTATGAATTGCAGGGATCCAGTCAGCGAAGATTTCATCCTCGAGACTTGCCACAACAATTTGACGCTCGACATCCTTGAAGCCATGGGAATGGCGCCATCTAAAACCTGGAAGGATTTGAAGATGCGTGGAGAGCGAGCTGAACGATTCCTCAAGAGGAAAAAGGCAGAGAGGGGACAAATACCCAACAATGCCCCGCAACCAAATTTTACCCCCAAGGGTAAAGGGAAGGCGCATGCGAATGCGGTGGTCGCAAATCAAGTCTTTGAAGTACAAGCACAACCGCAACAGCCGCAGTAGCCGCAGCAGCCGCAACAGCAACAACAGAGGGCGCCTCAACAACCCAGGTGGCAACAACAGCCCCAGAAGCAAAAGGTTGGGGAGCCAAGGTTCCCAAAAGTCTACTCGTTCAAAGAGGATGAAATCCCCGGTATCTTCAAGTATTTGGTCGAGAATAATAAGATCAAGCTGCCGCCGATTCAGGATCAAGAAGATGCCAAGAGGGTCAATGATCCGAAATACTGCGCATTCCACCGAGCGGTACACCATCCTACCAAGGTGTGCTACGCTCTCAAAGACAAGATTCAGGCCCTGATCGATGTTGGGGTCATCACTATGAAACAGCCCAAAGAGAAGAAGGTGGGTGCAAATACCGTGTCCATTAGCTTTGGATCTGTTCCCTCGAGTTGGTTCCAACACGAGTCGGTGATCAAAGCGGCGGTGAAGACGGTGAACGATGATCCGCACCAACAGCGTCAGAAAGGGCTTGTGCCACACACAGCCCCAAATGGCGAGATCTTGTGGGTTCATCCGGACTTGATCGCAGATGAACAGTGGGCCGGGACCTCTTCCACAAAGAACAAGAAAAAGTCGAAGAGGAAGGGCAAATCGTGCTACGGTGCTTCTGCCATACCGGGGGTGGATGATGACAAAATTCCAACCTTCCCACTTTCTGAGGACGAGCAAGAAGCTTTTGCAACCCGAAGCGGGAATGAGTATCACTTCAAGTATCCGGAGGCTACTGAGCAATTGGGTACCAAAACCCCACCTTCCAAGACGCTGGCAGAGTTGGGAATTTCAGCAATTCCCCCAACACCTGCGGTGGCGACGGAGAAAATCCCGCAGGAGGATAAAGGAAAAGAGCCCGTACGAGAAGAAGCTCAGAACCCGAGGCAATCTCGATTCAATCACCCGATTGGGCGAGACAAACCGGGGAATACGAGCTCTCCACCTCACTTCGACATTATGGCGCAATTGGCCAACATCCCGGCCAGGATAACTCTATACGAGTTGCTGCGGTTGTCGAAGGATACTCGGAAAGCACTTCAAGAAGCCTTGGGTGATTCCGAAGTCTTCTTAACTCGGATCAAGCCATCTTCCGAAGAACCAGAATCATCAGCCCAACAATGCAATCTGGCGGCGCATCACTTCCCCTGCATCTCTTTCACCAAAGAAGATATGCAGACAAAGAACTCAAATCATGACAGGCCCTTGTACTTCACCGGGCATATCGGCTCCAGTGTTGTCAACCGGATCCAAGTCGATCCGGGTTCCGCTGTGAGCATCATGCCATTCCGATTGATGCATCATCTCGGAATCCCGACTAGCAAATTAGCGTCCACTGGCACGACAATCTACGGATTCAACACCAGCGGGTCTAGGCCCTTGGGGAAGGTCCGAATTAAGTGCCAGATCGGGGATTTGAGGTCGGAGGTCACTTGTTATGTGATTGACGCGGAGACATCCTATAATTTACTGTTGGGTCGACCTTGGATCCACGGTAACCTTATAGTCCCGTCAACTCTACATCAGTGCTTCAAATATGTGGGCACAGATAATGAAGTCAAGACGGTGGTCGCGGATAAGCAACCGTTCAAGGGATTGGAGAATTACTTCACCGATTCCCTTTTATACGGCGCTGAATCCGATACTGAACCATCGGCCCAAGGAACGGACAGCGGAGATGAAGCTGATACCGAACCAGGGCTTGATTACGATGGCGGTTTTGTTTTAAACGACATTGTACCCATTGTAATCAATCTTGACGATGATGAATCATCGGAAGATAGTTGTAATTGGCAACTTGCCGAAGAACTATCAATAAACGATGATTTAGAGTACTCGATGGGTCTTGATGATATCACCAATGAACTCTATGCTAACCCTGATTTATATATGCCTCTTCAATCATTTTGTTTGACGAAGAAGCAGGTACACGACCCTTGCGGAACAACGCTTATCATCCCCGCAGGGATTGGGGGTGGAAAGGAGGTCGTCTACGGCAAAGGAAGAGCATCTCCGATACCCGACCACTTCATGGAAGAGGAAGACGACGATGATAAACCGGCCCGTCATCTATCCAAATACGATGCGAAAGCACGCAACATGATGGAAAGGCACGGGTATGACTTCAAGATCGGAGAGGGTCTTTTCTTTGGTCGAGGTCCACGGGTTCCACCCCGGATGGCCTATGTACCGAAGGGAAAACCCGATGATTATTATCGCCACAAAAGAGGTCTAGGCTATGTCTCGTCAGATGATGAGTGTGGCTGGCAAATCATTGACCAAATTGCTAACAAGACTAGGAAGGGATATTCTTCCGACTCTTCGGGTTGGGATTCAGACGCTAGTCTTGGTGAAGTGTTCAAGAAGCTAATGTCGAACATGACTACGGTCGATCCAACGACAATGGAGGAAGATGATGAGATGCCGACATGGGAAGACCCGTGGGTTCATCACTTAAGCATGCAGTATGGGGATCGGTTCGAGCAAAGAGAGCCTCCTACCGAAGACCAAGTCGTTCAGGTGAATATGGGAACCGAGGAGAATCCAAAGCCAATATTCATCAGCGATAGCCTCTTACCTGAAGAGAAGGAAGAGTTGATTTCTCTTATCCGGGAGTACATCGACGTATTCGCCTGGAATTATGAAGACATGCCAGGTCTCGATCCGAATGTAGCGGTGCATCGTCTCAACATTAAACCGGATGTCAAACCAGTCAAGCAACAACAACGACGGTTTCGTCCGCAAATGATGGAGGCAATCGAAGCTGAAGTCAAAAAGCTCGTCGATTCGGGATTCATCCGAGAGGAACAACATCCTGAATGGCTTGCCAATATTGTTCCGGTCCTAAAGAAGAACGGGAAGATCTGGATATGCATTGACTTCAGGGATCTCAATGCAGCTTGTCCAAAAGATGATTTTCCTCTCCCCATCACGGATGTTATCATCGACAACACGTGTGGGTTCGAGAGGATGTCCTTTATGGATGGTTTCTCTGGTTACAACCAGATAAAGATGCATCCAGATGATGAGAAGCACACCGCATTCAGAACGCCTCTCGGTGTCTTCTGCTACACAGTCATGCCCTTCGGCTTGAAGAATGCAGGTGCTACATATCAGCGAGCCATGTCGAAGATCTTTCAGGAACATCTCCGAAAGACAGTCGAGTGCTACGTGGACGATCTGGTCGTGAAAAGTCGTGATAAAAATGATCACATCAAAGACTTAAAGACCATGTTCGACTTGATGCGGGCCTATCAATTAAAGATGAATCCCACCAAGTCTTTCCTCGGAATGGCTAGTGGAAAATTCTTGGGATTCGTCGTCACCACCAAAGGTATTCACATTGATCCAGACAAAGTAAAGGCGATCAATGAATTGCAACCTCCGAGGAACCTCAAGGAGCTCAGAGGACTGCAAGGGCGATTGGCGTATATCCGTCGGTTTATCTCGAACCTTTCGGGGAAGTGCCAACCGTTCTCCAGGTTCACAAAGAAGGGCGTGTCATTCGTATGGGACGATGCTTGTCAAAAGGCATTCGAGAGTATTAAAGGGTATCTCTCGAAACCTCCCGTACTCGTTGCACCGAAATCGGGCAAACCGTTCTTGATTTATGTCAAGGCGACGAGCCACTCATTAAGTGCATTGCTTGCACAAGATGACGATAACGGTCACGAGCAGGCGGTGTATTACTTAAGTCGAACCATGGTGGGCGCAGAATCTCGATACCCCATGATCGAGAGAGAGTGCCTCGCTTTAGTGTTCGCCATCCAGAAGATGCGGCATTACTTGGTCGGACAGACCATCTATGTCATCTCCAAAGTTAACCCGGTCCGGGTATTCATGACTCAATCGGCTTCCATGAGCTGGCGATTAGCAAAGTGGGCTTTACTCTTGTCCCAATACGATCTGCACTTCAAACAGCAGAAGTCAGTAAAAGGACAGGCCATCTGTGATCTCTTGGCAGCTAATCCAACTACGGACGCCGCCGAGATATACGACGACCTACCTGATGAAACCCACGAAGTCAACGCAACTTCGCACCAACAAGTGTGGCGTTTGTACTTCGACGGCGCTTCACGAGCAGCTAATGCCGCAGGTACTCCTGGATGTTCTAAGGTCTCCTCCGGAGTTGGAGTTGTCTTAGTTTCCCCGGGAAAACATGTGATGCCTCGAGCCTACTCATTAACCGAGCCATGCTCGAATAATGTGGCAGAGTACAACGCACTGATTATAGGACTCAACTTTGCCAAAGAGCTGGGGGTTGAGTATCTCGAAGCTTTCGGCGATTCTCAACTGATAGTCAAACAAGTGCAAGGGGAATATGAAGTCCGAAGTCAGGATTTGCTACCATACCACAAGATGGCGGTGGAGCTAGCGGAATCATTTGAAGGGTTCTTCATCGAGCACATTCCGCGGTTGCAGAACACTTACGCAGATGCGTTAGCAGCTCTAGCTGTTTCTCTGGCACAGCCACCCGGGACAGAACAATTCGTCACAGTAGGAACTCACCAACTCTTAGTGCCGCTTCACGATGAAGACGACAAAGAAGAAGAGGTTCAGGAGGCGCACACAACTCAGGCTGAGTTTGAGCCCCGGGATTGGCGCTTCCCCATCGTCGACTACGTCCTACATGGGATCTTGCCAGAAGACGTGAAGGAGAGAGAGTCGATCAGATGAAGAGCTCCAAGATTCTACTATAATACGCAGAATCGAACGCTATACCGCAGGGGGTATGATGGCATGCTGGCACGTTGCCTATCAACCAAAGAAGCTGAAGAAGTGCTTAAAGAGGCACATGAAGGAGAGTGCGGTGCACACCAACCTGGTCCCAAGCTTTATGATCGCATCAGGAGAATGGGATACTTTTGGCCCTCCATGATGCATGAGGCAATTGTATACGCCCGGAAGTGTCACGCGTGTCAGGTACACGCGAATTACATGCACCAACCTCCGGAACATCTGCATCCTTCGGTTACGTCGTGGCCGTTCGAGACCTGGGGAATGGACATTATCGGTCCTATAAATCCTCCGTCAGTCAAAGGTGACCGGTTCATCCTGGCGATCACTGACTACTTCTCCAAATGGGCCGAGGCAGTTCCACTCAGAGAAGTTAAGATGAGCAACGTCATTGCATTCATCAAGCACCATATCATCTACAGGCATGGTGTTCCAAGACGAATCATACACGACAACGGTCCTCAATTTATCAGCAACGCCTTCATAAGGTTCTGCGAAAAGTTCAAAATTCAGGACATCTCGTCAACAGCTTATAATCCCACAGCAAACGGGTTAGCTGAAGCCTTCAACAAGACTATCATAAAGCTCTTGTCAAAGCTTGTGAAAAACAACAAGCGAGATTGGGATGATAAGCTCGGCGCAGCTCTATGGGCCTATCGTACCACCGTACGTACACCGACCGGCGCCACCCCGTATTCATTAGTATACGGATGTGAAGCCGTTCTCCCTCTGGAAGTTCAAATTCCATCTCTTCGGATCGCTCTTGCAACCCAGATGACGACCGAAGAACAACATCAGAAGCGCCTCGAAGAACTCGAGATGCTCGATGAAAAGCGCCTGGAAGCTCAGCAGCATATTGAGTTTTACCAAGCCAGGATTTCTCGAGCCTTCGACAAAAAGGTTCGACAAAGGAGTTTTAAGGAAGGGGACTTGGTCTTAACCGAAAAACGTCCTATGATCCTTAACTCCAAGAAGAAAGGCAAGTTTGAACCCAAATGGGAGGGACCGTTCGTAGTAGAAACAGTTTACTCGAACGGCGCCTATCGTCTAGTCACCAAAGATGGTGACCGGCTCATGATGCCAATAAATGGCAAATTTCTGAAGAGATACTATCCTTAGTATCCTCAGAAGGATTGAGGTACCGGGAAGTTCCCGGAAGAATACCACATCGGGGTATTCTTAGGGATAACCCGGTCGCTGATGAACAAGAAATCGGTTTTCGAATTCCGAATATTCTTGTTTGTCAGAATCTAACTCTCACAAGCACTATTTTGCTGAGAGGAGATCTAATCATTTGGTAGATTGATTCTCCCCCCGCAAAACTTTCAGTGGTTTTTGACTACTCATAGTCTCCACCACATAATTCCCACTTGGTCAAACCTTACTATAGTTAGGGCCAAAGCCAAATTCCCCTCTCGATTCCGTCAATGAACGAGAGGTCCACAAATCGAGCGATCAAACCTTCTTTCGGTTATGATCGTTCTCACACTCCCCACTTGGTCAAACCTTACTACAGTTAGGACCACAACCAAAATCCCCTCTCGATTCCTCCAATGAACGAGAGGTCCACTTTCAATTCAAATGACCAAACCTTACGACAGTTAGGGTCGTTTGAACCTTTCGATTCGGTAACCAAACCTTACGACAGTTAGGGTTATCCGAATCTTTTCGATTCTCGGAGTGGAGATCCCACTTCTAGTTTCACCTGTCGGATCCTGGGGGTGGAGATCCCACCTCGAGTTTCCTTTCCTACTGAAGATAGAATATAAAATTCTTCCTCTTCAGAGTCAAATGACCAAACCTTACGACAGTTAGGGTCGTTTGAACCTTTCGATTCGATGGCCAAACCTTACGACAGTTAGGGTCGTTCGAACCTTTCGATTCGATAACCAAACCTTACGATAGTTAGGGTTATCCGAATCTTTTCGATTCTCGGAGTGGAAATCCCACTTCTAGTCTCACCTTTCCCTTGGCTTTGCTTTCAGAAAAGACAGGGATGAAGTCAATGCTTAACCGGCATTGCCGGGTAGTCTTTCCCGTGAGAAAGACGAAGTCTATGTATTCAAAATCATAGCACCTTTCCCTTGGCTTTGCTTTCAGAAAAGACAGGGATGAAGTCAATGCTTAACCGGCATTGCCGGGTAGTCTTTCCCGTGAGAAAGACGAAGTCTATGTATTCAAAATCATAGCACCTTTTCCTCTGTCTTTGCTTTCAGAAAAGACAGGGATGAAGTCAATGCTTAACCGGCATTGCCGGGTAGTCTTTCCCGTGAGAAAGATGAAGCCTATGTATTCAATATCATAGCAGTAAGTCTAAGAGAAGCAATTTTCTTAGCACAACGTCACATGCGGAACGGATTTAGAAAATTCGCATGCTAGCCCGATTCAAACGGCAATCGGTAAAGGCAAGTCAAACCCGTTGAAGGCTGGGGGTTTGCCAAAAATCCCAAAGTCAGTGCCTAACACGCATTGCCGGTTAGTCCTTAACCGTAAAAAGAGACAAAAGCCCACATATTCCACATTGTGGCAGGTTGTTATTAATAACACCACAATCCGGGCTTCACACACACGGGGAATTTTATCCCGAATCCTAAGTAGGGATAAGTCATCGCCTAATACGCGGTGCAAAGTGCCTTTTTTTTTTCATAAAAAGAAAATGATGAATCACAGAGTTGCGAACTCAAAGTCATAGCATTAAGGGCTGGGGGTGCACCAAAACATCCTGTTAAAAGAAGCAAATACAGAGTCTCTCATAAAGAATCAAGACAAAAGCATACAACAACAAGTTCGTCAACCCGAAGGCAGCTGACGGCTAAGAATATGAGACTCTAAACCGGAGAGCCTGTCCATATAGCTCTGCTCGAACTCCGCCTGCAAGCTAGCTCGGACCGAATCCTCGGAACTGCTCAGGACCTCCGCAGCTTCAGTTCGCAGCTTCATCAATCCCTCCTGCGTTGATCCCAGCTTGTCGAGTGTCCATTCACGAGAACGCTCCAATCCAACTAGGTCCTCGGTGATTATAGCAGCAGACTCTTCAGCACGTCCCAAGGCCTCCTTCAGCTTAGCTATCTCTGCACGAGTAGAATCTAGGGAGCTGAGTAACTCGCCTTTGCTGGTGTCCTTCTTCGCCAGGTTGGCCATCAGCTGCGTAACAGATTGCTCACGGGCCCGAAGCTCGCTGCCGATGGAAGATCTTAAGTCACGCCACTGAGTCATTCTATCCTCTATCTGAGAGGACATGAAAGAAGAAGCTCCACCAGCCTTCAAATCCCTCAACTCTCGAACCTCTGACTCCAGAGCAGTAAAATCAGCAGTGAAGGAATCAGCCAACTCTGGGTGTCCTTCTTCCCTCATCATCAGCATGTGGCGAGAAAAGGAACGCCTGAACTGGTCAAAGCAGTATCCTCGGAGAAGGAGTTTCTCAATCATGCCATTATAAAAGGCGATGAAGAAGCTGAGGTCTGCGCGAAAGATCTCCCTATCAGGATCATAGTCGGCCAAAAGGACACGAACACATTCGTGTAAGGATGATCGAGCTCCTGCGAGCAGTAGTGGGGAAAATTAAGAGATTATCAAATATGGCAAGGAAGCCCGAAGGGAAATTCGAAGTATACCTGTACTGGCGGAAGTTCCCTCGGGTGGAGGCACGGTAGACTCTGAGATAACAAGAGGGTTAGCCATGAAGGGTCTATCGACCCCTGCAGGCGAATCAGTCGTATCTCTCGGCTGTGGCAAGGAGACATGGCTCCCAAGCAAACTATCAGCCCCAGAAACTGCAGCAGCATCAGGCGCAACGCCTGGTCCTACAGTTATATCTCTTCATTAGTCGAAATGGAAATTTAGGCAAATAAAGAGAATAAGGGTAATAAGATCATCGGCATACCCGCAAGTCCACCATCTTCTAGAACACGGGGAGGGTCGGCAGTCAAAGGAGAATCAGTTCTAGTGGCTGATGATGTACCTGTGAGTGTATCGCTCGTAAAGGGCGGTCCCGCAGTTCCTTTGGCGGCCTGTTCAGCCAGCATATCGACTAGCAGCCCAGCGTCAGGACCGCAGAAACTCGGCGCAGAGGCATTCCCCTGGTCTTCAAAACCTACATCATGAAAGGATTCACCCTCAGTCGAGTTCTCTTTCCCCATGATCAAAAGAGATATTATCAGATGCAGGTATACCTGAGTAAGAAGCGGTGGGCTCGACACTATACTCTGGCCCAAGATCAATGTTCAAATCGATGCCCAGAGAACCGTCATGAAGGGCGTCGCACATCTGCTGCACGAAGCAATCCATGTTTTCTGGACTAGGGGATACAGGAGGCAATGGGAGTTCACCTTCTTCAAGGAACTCTGGAACATAAGGCATGGTTACGAATTCCAGAAGGAAGATCATGCTAAAACAATAAAAATGACGGAGGGTTACCTTCCTCCCTGTCGGCAAAGCCTCCGGAATCTACTCCATGAGAGCGTTGATCAACAGGAGGTCTATAGGCAATCTTCTTCCTTTTCAAGGGACCGCCCCTCTTGGAACCGACGGGACGATTGTGCGAAGTTTGTCCACCAAACTTGGATTTCGCACGACGTGAAGCGAGAGGTTCATGGTCATCGGCCGATCCACCTGAAACAACAAGGATTATTTCATGTACCGAAGTTGAGGTGAAAGGAATCAAGAAGCATGACAAACCTGCATCAAGTTCTACTTGGTCGGTGTCTATGCCCATTTCCTCCTCACAAGCTTCATCGCCATCCGCAGGAAGTTGCTCTCCATCAACTCTGCTTGGAGGAGGAGATTGAGCAGGCCTCTTCCCCTGCTTCCGAGCAGCCGTCATAGCAGCCTGAACCAAGTGCTCAGACTCTAACTCCGAAAGGCTCTTCACACCTATGGATTCATAGGCAGAAAGGAACCACTTGCAGCTAAGGAAGGTGATCATCGGTTTGCGCTTATACGAAGGAAGAGCAAACTGAGCCCCGGTGCAACCAACCATGGTCCATAACCACGCTCGTATACCGTCGACAAGCCCTCCCTTAACCTGCAAACCACGGCTTGGGTTCCCAACATATAGTTGGTCGTAGCCAAACTGACGTGCGAAACGGCAGGGAAGGTAAGGCTCGATATGGCAACGGTTCTTCACCCGAAGAACAAGATACCCGATGCGGATGTTTACCAGCCATCGGAAGCAACCGACGTCGAGAGCAGTCCGGTTAGTTCGGGGTTTCTCCATATCAGTCAACTCCTCACCATAACGTCCAGAAAAGTGAGGAAAGCACTTGAAGAGCTCCCAGTTCCGACGAACTTGAAGTTCTTGTTGTACATCTTCAAATTTCTTCCCAAGCCACCTACTCCTCTCCAACAGTTGTAGGAAAGGAACAGGGGTGTCAACGACGCGGGGAGCTGACATCAAGTCAGGCCGGTGTAGAACAAACCACGCCATCAAATAAGCATAAGGCAGCTCAACCTTCGGGCAGGTAAGCTCGGTCGAGGGCTTAGAACCCACGTGGGTAAGAACACGAACTACGCCCCTGAGCCCGCAATGAATGCTGGCCACCATCGCTGGAAGCAGGGACAACTCCCGCCCATAGGCTAACTGGACTGCCGGGAAGAGCACCTCGACTGGTAAGTCATCCGAAGACTGGTATGGAACAACGCACTTCTTCAACCAGAGTGCGAGGTAGCCGGCCAACAGAGACCGAGGCTCTATAGATTTCTGCGCACGACGGAGGAAAGAACGGAACGTGGTCCCGGCGGGAAAAGCTCCCTCGGCGCTGGCAATAGTATAAGAATGAGTTTCATTCTTCTCCATCAGCTCGTTAATAGCGGTGAAGTCCAAGACATCCAACTCACGGATAGGTCCAACGAAATCACCCTCCAGGTTTTGAAACAAATAAACGGCGAACTGCTTCAAGCTGATCTTCTTCTTCGTCTTAGCTGGAGCAGAAGTTTGGAGCAGTGAGGTATGGTAGTGACATGTGAGATCCCAAAGGGTGTCATACATATCAGGGTTATCTTTGTTTAGCAAATCCAACTGCTGGTTGGAAGGAAAGTACTCCTGATACGGGCAATTCCCCATCGGAAGGCCCGAAACCTGGTGCATCTCATGAAGAGCCAGCCCTAGTTCCCCGCCGCTTGTGAGGAAAGTGTTGCTATCAGGCATGTATGTCTCTAACAGTGCCAAAAAGTGGCGGCAACTGACTGGGATCCCGTACATGGTAGCTCGTATGGGCGCATATAACCCACTATCCTTCAGATCCCTCTCCCACCTTCCCAGAACATAGCCGGTCATGCGGGTCCACCACCCCTTGCCCGGCGAAGAAGCCCAACCGTAGCATCGGTAATCCAGTGGAGGTAACTGTCTTCCAAGCTGAGCTAGACGATTCTTCACGGTAAGAGCAGCCGCCGACACCTCGCCTGGAGGTGCGGTGTCGAGACCCATGATCCCGGGGCGAAGACCGCAAATGGATTGATACCCCAGAGAACCGGGACTCTTATGATGAGAAATGTATCCGCACTGGATGTGGACAGCAGCATTGGTAAGAGACCAGGACATCTGTCGCCCCACAGCCTGTCTCTCCAAGAGAGTAAAAGAACACTGGCGAGGAATGGAAGGAATATATAAAAGAGCTCCCTCGTCAAGGGTTAGCCAATGCTCCTCAGCAAGAGTCAGCACGGCAGGATCCTCGGTACGATCCCCGAATAGGAAATCTGGCTTCTTTAAAGCCTCAGTAGAAGTAGCATCTGCGGTGAGGGGAGCATCGGTGATAAGTTGGCGTAAACAGTGGCGCCCTCCCTCCTTTATCAGACGACAGAATTCGTCTGAACGATCATGGCCAAACTGCGGAAGGGGATCGATGATCTGCCTAGCGGAGGCTGAAGAGAACACTTCCTTGCTGCAACCGGTAGGGACATGGTGAGGGAGACTACCCCCGGGAAAATCGAATGCAACAGAGCATGAAGATGGAGTCAGAAAATTCATGTCATAAGATTACTTGCGGGATAACCGGAGTGACGATTTCGAGTGTCCTACACCGAGCGGACGGTACGTATCATCACGTAGATACCGTGATAACATATACCGACCTGCAAGGTGTAAGACGACACGAGATCGCCCCGATATATCCAAAGACTTGAATTGGCTAAAGCAAAACAAGTCTGAAACCTTAACCCCCGTGGGAGGGGTATCGGTTCTTCCTTCATGACCCGCGAGAGGTCAATCCGGGATACAGAAAGTCAAAAAATCCTCACCCCCATAAAAAGAAGCCGCTGAAGAAGATACAGCGGGAGCCTCCTCCTCGCTGTGCTGCGAGTGGGAGCGACTCCTGGAAAGCTGAGCACGACGAGAAGACATCACAAATCTGCAGTGAAGAGCAGTACATCAGGTACAATATATAATACACGAAATATCGAAAAAGGGGAAATTAAGCACTTGGACTCGAAATCCTATAAACAAATAGGATTTTGCAGTTAAAGTCTAATTAAACCTACGAATTTCGTGCACGCAAAACGATAATCGTCGTTTCGCGATAAATTTTAGCGAAATACCCAAAATACCCCCGTGCTCAAGGCCCAAATTCAGGTCAAGGACACGTGTGACTCAGGTCGTGGTCATTATACTTGATCATCTAACGTCCCGGTACCCTATAATTCTGATCAAATTTTGCAAATAAGTCCTTTTGCAGAATTTGGTCAATTTTACATAAAAGCCCCTCCTCGAACTTTTGGTTTTGCATCCACGTGCCTTTACCAAAAATTCGATCAAGAGTTTGGGGTCAACACTCTCTGAATTTCAGCCCCAAATTCGTGGTTATTTTGCAAATTAGACCCCAGAAAATTATATGGGCTGTTTTGCAAATAAACCCCTCCAAACAATTCCTTTAATCCTCTTGCACAAAGCACCCCCTCTCTTGAGGAAACAAACATGAACCCTAATCCCGAATTTCAATTCATGTTTGTACAAAAACCCCCACAAAATTTCAGCCACATTTTGCAAACAAGTCCCTCAAATTTCGGCCATCACCTATTTTGCACAAAAAACCCCCAAAGTTTCGGTTCTTTGCAAT
>BQKN01000277.1:100695-117111 GCA_022839385.1 Asparagus kiusianus
AAGTTTTAATGAAATCGATGATGAAGGCAACTTTTCCTGAAAACAAGCTGGCGACCACAGTGGGAGCCTCCGATCTCGCTGCCGAGATCGTCGTGACGCAACCGGCCTTCAAGATCCGGGTGAATGAAGAGATCGAATACGAGTTCGATCAACAGAAGTTTGAAGAGTACCTCTCTTCCTCCTCCTCCAGATCCGCCTCTCCAAACAGGCGCGGGAAGACCCCATCTTCCAGAAATGCTCGCGGGATCTCCAGCTCGAAGATCCAAGATCCCGTCGCGCTGTTACGCCCGCACCAAGTGACGTCCCCGCGTCGTCCAACGTGGTCGAGGGTGCAGATCCAGATCTCCTCCCCGCCGAGAAGGTAACTCCAGCTCTGTCGAAGAGGGCCCGCCAAAGACGGCGTTAACGCCTCGCCCAACAACTAGCCAAAGCCGCAGAATCGATGGACGGGATCCGCTACAATGAGGATCTAAAGTCCAGGCAACGCCAAGAACAACAACGGCAAACAACCAACTCCTCCTCCAAAACAGAAATGAACGAATGGGTTCGTGTCAAGAGGACTCGCTCCACTCTCGAGGAGCGGATCAAGAAGCGTCGAGCATTGCTCGCACATGCCCGGCTCCTTCTACAGAAAGTGGAGGAGATGCAGAAAGAAGAGACGGTCAAAAAGCCATCTACAAACAAATGGGTTTGGGTGCCAAAGTCAAAATCGGCACCTCTAACAAAAAGGGGTGGAGTTATCACCCAAACTTCTTCAAAACCAGATGTTGTTTCTCCTGTTCCGGCGCCTTCAACGGAGCCAGGTAAGAACGGGGGCCTTTCGAAACCCAGGGTTCCTGTGAAAGGTCGCCTCGGTCCTTTACTGGAGAACCGAGGTAAAGTACCTATCAAGGAACGACTGGGACCATTGAAAGGTCCCCAAGTGACAAATCAGACTGGGGGTCGCATCAATCCTCCTAAGAAAAATGATAGAGGAAAAGCCCCTGTTACCGACCGCATTGGATTGCGGGTCGAAGTGCAAGAGCCCGTTGAGTTTTTACGCTCACAGAAGCGTAAACTTGAACAGGCGACTTTTGAAAACGCTAATAAAGCGTCATATCCCCAGAAGGAAGCACACTCGTCCGATGACAATGTTGTTATACCTGGAAAGTCATGCCAACACTCTATGAGTTACTCCAGTTATCAAACTGACGAGTTGTACTATAGAGCTGGGGGTATGGAAAAATCTCGAAAGAGATATGCTCAAGACACGGGATCTCGCTGCCCGTGTGCCAATATAATCAAGGCAGTGCTGTCAGAATGCTGCTGTGCCAAAACCCCAAGGAGAGTCTCGGTGTTCGAAAGAATTTCTAAGCCAAGGCGTTTCCATAAGAAGAAATTCGTCCGCCAAGAAGACGAATATCTAAGAGTATCGGCTAATATGGCCGGCAGAGGGAAATTAACACGATATTTCAATCTAGATCAGCTTGCCGAAGTATCCCGATGTATGACGCGATTGCGGCCAGGAACCAATGGCCAGAAGAATTACCAAAGGATACAAAGGGGACTCTCTTTAGAAGAGGAGGAGTCAGATGCTGATTCAGATTCTTGCTCGGCTATAGCATCCGATGACACGGCTTCTAGTGCGGGACAACCTTATGAGTCGCTTATGATCAGCGCCGAACAAGTGACCAAGATACTTGAAGAGGCCCTGGCTAAGCAGAAGGAAAGCTTCAAGTTCGAGATAGAGATGGCTATGCAACGAATGAGGGAGATGCATGATCAGCAAATTGCGACGCTGACAGTTCACCAAGGAGAGCCTGGTCGACGCAATAATCAGAATCAAGACGAGAATGAACGGGAAGGCGATAATGGCAATATCCCTCCTGTCAACAACGACAATGGAGGCGGTCCCGCGGATGATAATGCGAAGGAGGACCACGTTACCTCTCCCCGAAGCCACTCGAAGACCGAGGCAAATGAAGACAAGAAGATGAAGGACTTGGAGAGCAAAATCAACGCGTTGATGAATGCTCAAGAAGTAAAGAGGTCCGGCATACCATGTCCATACCCACGGGAGTGGGAATCGATTCCGTATCCGGCAAAGTTTAATTTAATCAACTTTACGCCGTTTGATGGAAAGGGTTCCCCTACCCAACACTTAATATATTTTAAGTCTTATTTAGGAATCATTTCTGGAAATGAGCCTCTTATGGTGCGGTCATTCGTCGGCACTCTTCGCGGAGCGGCCTTCGATTGGTATCGCCGTCTCAAGCCTAGGAGTATCAGCAGCTGGGACGACATGGAGGATATGTTCTTAACAAATTTCTTCGATGACGACACCGAGATTTCGATCGGCACGCTATTCGACGAAAAGCAGAAGAATGGTGAGACGGTCGAAAATTTTGTAAAGAGATTCCGGAATAAAGCAATGAATTGTAGGGATCCAGTCAGCGAGGATTTTATCCTCGAAACTTGCCATAACAATCTGACGTTGGACATCCTCGAAGCCATGGGAATGGCGCCGCCAAAGACCTGGAAGGACCTGAAGGTGCGGGGAGAACGAGCCGAGCGATTCCTTAAGAGGAAAAAGGCTGAAAGAGGGCAAATAACAAGTAACGCTCCGCAGCAAAACTTTGTCCCTAAGGGTAAAGGAAAAGCACATGCGAATGCTGTAAATGCAAACCAAATATTCGAGGTGCAAGTACAGCCGCAATAGCAGCAACAAAAGGCGCCCCAGCAATCAAGGTGGCAACAGCCCCAGAAGCAAAAAGCCGCGGAGCCGAAGTTCCCGAAAGTCTATTCATTCAAGGAAGATGAAGTTCCTGGTATTTTTAAGTACCTCATCGAGAATAACAAGATCAAGTTGCCTCCGATTCAGGATCAAGAAGATGCTAAAAGAGCCAATGATCCAAAGTACTGTGCATTTCACAGAGCGGTGCACCATCCTACCAGGGTATGCTACTCTCTTAAAGACAAGATCCAAGCCCTAATCGATGTTGGGGTCATTACTATGAAGCAACCCAAGGAGAAGAAAGTGGGTGCGAATGCAGTATCCATCAGCTTCGGGTCTGTTCCCTTGAACTGGTTCCAACATGAGCCAGTAATAAATGCAGCAGTGAAGACGGTGAATGATGATCCTCACAAACAGCGCCAGAAAGGACTTGTACCACACTCAGCCCCGAATGGTGAGATTCTTTGGGTTCATCCAGATTTGATTGGAGACGAACAATGGACTGAAACCTCTTCCAAGAGGAGGTCAAAAGGAAAAGGTAAATATTGTTGTGGAGCTTCTGCTATTCCAGGAAGAGACGACGACAAAATCCCAACCTTCCTGCTTTCTGAAGATGAGCAGGAGGCCTTTGCAACCCAAAGTGGGAACGAGTATCACTACAAGTACCCGGATGCTTCCGAGCAATTGGGCACCAAAATCGCTCCTTCCAAGACGTTGGCAGAACTTGGAATTGTGGCAACTCCCCCAACGCCTGTAGCTACGGAGAAGATCCAGCAGAAGGAGAAAGGGAAAGAGCCTTTACGTCAAGAAGCTCAAAACCTGAGGCAGTCTCGATTCAATCATCCGATTGGGAGAGACAAACCGGGAAATGCGAGCTCTCCACCCCATTTTGATATCATGGCGCAGTTGGCCAACATCCCGGCTAGGATAACCCTATACGAGTTGTTGCGTCTCTCAAAGGATACAAGGAAAGCATTGCAAGAGGCCTTGAACGACTCCGAAGCTTTCCTGACCCGAATCAAGCCATCCTCGGAGGAACCGGAGTCGTCAGCTCAACACTGCAATCTCGCAGCACATCATTTTCCCTGCATCTCATTCACCAAAGAAGACATGCAGACAAAGAGCTCAAAGCATGATAGGCCTTTGTATTTCACCGGACACATTGGCTCCAGCATGGTCAACCGGATCCAAGTCGATCCGGGTTCCGCTATTAGTATCATGCCATTCCGATTGATGCATCATCTCGGGATTCCGACTAGCAAACTAGCCTCCACTGGCACTACGATTTATGGATTCAACACCAGCGGGTCCAGACCCTTGGGGAAGATCCGAATCAAATGCCAGATCGGGGATTTGAAGTCGGAAGTTACTTGTTATGTGATTGACGCGGAAACATCCTATAACTTACTGTTGGGTCGACCTTGGATCCACGGTAACCTTATAGTCCCGTCAACCCTACATCAATGCCTCAAGTATGTAGGCACAAATAATGAAGTTAAGACGGTGGTCGCGGATAAACAACCGTTTAAGGGATTGGAGAATTATTTCACCGATTCCCTTTTATACGGTGTTGAATCCGATACTGAACCATCGGCCCAAGGAACGGACAGCGGGGATGAAGCTGACACCGAAACTGGGTTTGATTATGATGGTGGTTTTATACTTAATGACATTGTACCCATTGTAATCAATCTTGACGATGATAAATCATCAGAAAGTAGTTGTAATTGGCAACTTGCCGAAGAACTATCAATAAACGATGATTTAGAGTATTCGAGGTGCCTTGATAATGTCACTAAAGAACTTTATGATAACCCTGATTTGTATATGCCACTTCAATCATTTTGCATGACGAAAAAGCAGGTACACGAGCCGTGCGGAACGACGCTTGTCATCCCCACAGGGACAGGGGGTGGAAGGGAGGTCATCTACGGCAAAGGAAGAAAATCTCCGATACCCGACCACTTCTTGGAAGAGGAAGACGACGATGATAAACCTGCCCCTTATCTGTTCAGATATGATGCGAAAGCGCGCAATATGATGGAAAAGCATGGATATGACTTCAAGCTCGGAGAGGGTCTTTGCTTTGGTCGAGGCCCACGGGTTCCACCTCGGATGGCCTATGTACCAAAAGGAAAACCCGATGATTATTATCGCCACAAAAGAGGTTTAGGCTATGTCTCATCTGACGACGAGTGTTGCTGGCAAATCATCGATCAAATCGCTAACAAAGCTAGAAACGGATATTCCTTCGACTCTTCGGCTTGGGATTCCGACGCTAGTCTTGGTGAAATGTTTAAAAAGCTAATGTCGAACATGGTTACGGTTGATCCAACGACAACAGAAGAAGACGATCACATGCCGACTTGGGAAGATCCGTGGGTTCATCACTTAAACATGCAGTACGGTGATAAGTTTGAGCAAAGAGAACCTCCTACCGAAGATCAAGTAGTCCAAGTGAATATGGGAAGCGAGGAAAATCCGAAGCCGATATTCATTAGTGACAGCCTCTTACCCGAGGAGAAAGAGGAGTTAATCTCTCTTATCAGGGAGTATATCGATGTGTTCGCCTGGAATTATGAAGACATGCCAGGACTCGATCCAAACGTAGCAGTACATCGTCTCAACATTAAGCCGGATGTCAAACCTGTCAAACAACAACAAAGACGGTTTCGTCCGCAAATGATGGAGGCAATCGAAGCCGAAGTTAAAAAGCTTGTCGACTCGGGCTTCATTAGGGAAGAGCAACATCCAGAGTGGCTTGCCAATATTGTCCCGGTTCTTAAGAAGAACGGGAAGATCAGGGTTTGTATTGACTTTAGAGACCTCAATGCTGCTTGCCCAAAAGATGATTTTCCCCTTCCCATCACGGATGTTATCATTGACAATACGTGCGGGTTCTAGAGGATGTCTTTCATGGATGGTTTCTCTGGTTATAACCAAATAAAGATGCATCCAGATAATGAAAAGCATACCGCGTTCAGAACACCCCTTGGTGTCTTCTGTTACACGGTCATGCCCTTCGGTTTAAAGAATGCAGGTGCTACATATCAAAGAGCCATGTCAAAGATCTTTCAGGAGCATCTTCGGAAGACTGTCGAATGCTACGTGGATGATCTAGTCGTGAAAAGTCGTAACAAGAATGATCACATTAAGGACTTGAAGACCATGTTCGACTTGATGCGAGCCCATCAATTGAAAATGAACCCTACCAAGTCTTTCCTCGGAATGTCCAGTGGTAAATTCCTGGGATTCGTCGTCACCACCAAAGGTATTCACATCGATCCTGATAAAGTAAAGGCGATTAATGAATTGCAACCACCAAGAAACCTCAAGGAGCTCAGAGGATTGCAAGGACGATTAGCTTATATCCGTCGGTTCATCTCGAACCTTTCAGGAAAATGCCAACCGTTCTCCAAGCTCACAAAGAAGGGTGTGTCATTCGTATGGGACGACGCTTGTCAAAAGGCATTTGAGAGTATTAAAGAATATCTCTCAAAACCTCCCGTACTCGTCGCACCAAAATCAGGCAAACCGTTCTTGATTTATATCAAGGCGACGAGCCACTCATTAAGTGCATTGCTTGCACAAGATGATGATAACGGTCATGAGCAGGCGGTGTATTATTTAAGCCGAACCATGGTAGGCGCTGAATCTCGATATCCCATGATCAAGAGGGAATGCCTCGTTTTGGTGTTCGCTATTCAGAAGATGCGGCATTATCTGGTTGGACAGACCATTTATGTTATCTCTAAAGTTAACCCAGTCCGAGTGTTCATGACTCAACCAGCTTCCATGAATTGGCGGTTAGCAAAATGGGCCCTACTCTTGTCCTAATATGACTTATATTTTAAACAACAGAAGTCAGTAAAAGGGCAGGCCATCTGTGATCTCCTGGCAGCTAATCCAACTACGGACACCGCCGAGATATATGACGACCTACCCGATGAAACCCACGAAGTCAACGCAACTTCGCACCAACAAGTATGGCGTTTATACTTCGATGGCGCTTCCCGAGCGGCTCTTGTCACAGATACTCCTGGATGTTCTAAGGTCTCCTCCAGAGTGGGAGTTGTCTTAGTTTCCCCGGGAAAACATGTGATGCCCAGAGCCTACTCATTAACCGAGCCATGCTCGAATAATGTGGCAGAGTATAACGCATTGATTATAGGACTCAATTTCGCTAAGGAGCTGGGGGTTGAGTATCTCGAAGCTTTCGGTGATTCTCAACTAATAGTTAAACAAGTCCAAGGGGAGTATGAAGTCCGAAGTCAGGATTTAATACCATATCACAAGATGGCGGTGGAAATGGCGGAATCATTTGAAGGATTCTTCATCGAGCACGTTCCGCGGTTACAGAACACCTACGCAGATGCGTTAGCAGCTTTAGCCGTATCTCTGGCACAGCCACCCGGGACAGAATAATTTGTCACGGTAAGAACTCACCAACTCCTGGTGCCACTCTGCGATGAAGAGGACAAAGAGGAGGAAGTTCAAGAGGTGCACGCAACTCAGGCTGAATGCGAACCCTGAGATTGGCGTTTCCCCATCATCGACTACGTCTTGCATGGAATCTTGCCAGAAGATGTGAAGGAAAGAGAGTCAATCAGACAAAGAGCACCAAGATTCTACTATAATACGGAGAATCGAACGCTATACCGTAGGGGGTACGATGGGTTGCTAGCACGTTGCTTATCAACCAAAGAAGCTGAAGAAGTCCTTAGGGAGGCACACGAAGGAGAGTGTGGCGCGCACCAACCTGGTCCCAAGCTTTATGATCGTATCAGAAGAATGGGATATTTTTGGCCCTTCATGATGAGTGATGCAATCACCTACGCCCCAAAGTGTCACGCATGTCAAGTACACACGAATTATATGCACCAACCTCCGGAGCATCTACATCCTTCGGTAACGTCCTGGCCATTTGAGACTTGGGGAATGGACATTGTTGGTCCTATAAATCCCCCGTCAGTCAAAGGTGACCGGTTCATCCTGACAATTACCGATTACTTCTCCAAATGGGCTGAAGCAGTTCCACTCAGAGAAGTTAAAACGAGCAACGTCATTGCATTCATCAAGCACCATATTATCTACAGACATGGTGTCCCAAGACGAATCATACACGACAACGGTCCTCAATTTATCAGCAACGCCTTCATAAGGTTCTGCGAAAAGTTTAAAATTCAGGATATCTCGTCAACAGCTTACAATCCCACAACAAATGGATTAGCTGAAGCCTTCAATAAGACTATCATAAAGCTCTTGTCTAAACTCGTGAAGAATAACAAGCGGGATTGGGATGACAAGCTCGGCGTGGCTCTATGGGCCTATCGCACCACAGTGCGTACACCGACCGGCACAACCCCATATTCATTGTTATATGGATGTGAAGCCGTTATCCCTTTGGAAATCCAAATTCCATCTCTTCGGATCGCTCTTGCAACCCAGATGACGACCGAAGAACAACATCAGAAACGCCTCGAAGAACTCGAGATGCTCGATGAAAAGCGCCTGGAAGCTCAACAGCATATTGAGTTTTACCAAGCTAGAATTTCTTGAGCCTTCGATAAAAAGGTCCGACAAAGGAGTTTTAAGGAAGGGGATTTGGTCTTAACTGAAAGACGGCCTATGATCCTTAACTCCAAGAAGAAGGGCAAGTTTGAACCCAAATGGGAAGGGCCGTTCGTAGTAGAGACAGTTTACTCGAACGGCGCATATCGCTTAGTCACCAAGGACGGTGACCGGCTTATGATGCCAATAAATGGCAAATTCTTGAAAAGATACTATCCTTAGTATCTTCAGGAAAATTGATGTATCGGGAAGTTCCCGGAAGAATACCACGTATGGTATTCTTGGGGATAACCCAGTCCCTGTAAGAGAGATGAATAAGAAATCCACGTTCGAATCCCGAATGTTCTTGTTTGTCAGACTCTAACTCTCATGAGTTATCTTTGGTGAGATGAGATCTAATCATTCGATGGATTAATCTTCCCTCACCAAACTATTCACTGATCAAATCAATTGACAGTGGATCCACCAAAATTCCTACCTGTCAGTCATTGGCAATTCTCAGACTCAACATGTTAGGTTCTAATCACGTAACATTAAAGTCTCCCTTTTGAGTGATAATACGAGTTGGCATTCCCATTGCTGCCCGTATGCCACTCTCTTTGCTTTCAGGTCAAACCTATAAAAGTTAGGACCAAAGCCAAATTCCCCTCTCGATTCCTTCCATGAACGAGAGGTCCACTTTCAATCCGGACAACCAAACCTATAAAAGTTAGGGTTGTTCCCCACTCTCACTTAGTTAAGCTTACCATAGCCGGGACTAAGACCGAGTCATTCCTTTTCGATAAACGAAAATCTGCTTTTGCTCTTTTTTCCACCAAACCTATAAAAGTTAGGGTAGAAATTGAGCTTCTTTGGATTCAAATGACCAATCCTATAAAAGTTAGGGTCGTTTGAACCTTTCGATTCTCGGAGTGGAGATCCCACTCCTAGTTTCATCCTTTCGGATCCTGGGGGTGGAGATCCCACCTCGAGTTTCCTTTCTTGCTGAAGATAGAATATAAAATTCTTCCTCTTCAGCACTGGGAGATAGAATATAAAATTCTTCCTCTCTCAGTTTGTCTTTGTTCTCAGAAAAGACACAATTCCCAACTTCCAGTCCGTGCACTTTGCGCACGGGGAATTTTATCTCAACTCCTAAATAGAGATAAGTCTATACCTAACACGCATTGCCGGTTTAGTCTTTCGCCGATTGAAAAAGACACCAGGGTCTAAACCTAGGGAATTTTATCCCGAATCCTAAGTAGGGATAAGTCATCGCCTAATTCGCGGTGCGGGGTACCTTTTCCCTATAAGAAACGGTGAAGCCTATGTATTCAAAATCATAGCACTAAGTCTAAGAGAAATGATTTTTCTTAGCACAACGTCACATGTGAGACGGGATTTAATAATTCACATGCTAGCCCGATTCAAACGGTAATCGGTAAAGGCATATCAAACCCGTTGATGGCTGGGGGTTTGCCAAAAATCCCGTAAATCTTATCATTCACAATGAACACAGAAAGATCACGAAAGAAGCAAACGCGGAAGCTCTATTAATAGATCAAGTCAAAAGCATACAATAAAAAGCTCGTTAGCCCGAAGGCAGTTGGCGGCTGAGAACATGAGACTTTAAACTAGAAAGTCTATCTGCATAACTCTGCTCAAGTTCTGCTTGCAGATCAGCTCGGACAAACTCTTCAGAACCGTTCAAGATCTTCACGGCTTCACTCTTCAGCTTCATCACCCTCTCCTGTGTGGATCCTAGCTTCTCGAGTGCCTGTTCACGAGAACGCTCCAATCCAGCCAGGTCATCTGCAATAATGATAACGGACTCCTCGGCGTGCTTCAAGGCCTCCTTCAACCTAGCCACTTCCTCGCGACTCGAGTCCAGAGAGCTGAGTAACTCAGCTCTAGCTGCATCCTTCCTCGCCATGGTAGTCATTAGCTGCACAATGGAACTCTCATGTGACTGAAGCTCACATCCGATAGAAGATCTCAGGTCGCGCCACTGTGCCAGCCTATGCTCCAGCTGAGAGGACACGTAGGAAGAAGCCCCGTTAGCCTCCAATTCCTCCAACTCTCGGATCTCCGACTCCAGAACAGTAAAATCGGCAGTTAAGGAGTCGGCCAACTCTGGATACCCTTCTTCTCTAATCATCATCATGTAGCGAGAGAAGGAACGCCTGAACTGATCGAAACGATATCCTCGATGAAGAAGTTTATCGATCATGCCGTTAAAGAAGACGGTAAAAAGGGCAAGGTCGGTACGAAAAATGTCTCTGTCAGGATCGGTATCGGCCAAAAGAGTGCGGACACGCTCATGTAGAGATGATCGAGATCCTGCAAGCAGCAGTATGGGAAGTTAAGTGATTATCAAATACAATCAGAAAACCTGAAGGGAAAGTTCGAAGTATACCTGTGCCGACGGAGGTCCCCTCGGGTTGAAGTCCGACAGAATCCGAAATAATGGCAGGAGTGGTCATGGAGGGTATATCAACCCCTGCAGACAAATTGGTCATACCACTCGGCGAGGGCGGGAAAATGCCACTTCTATGCAGACCATCAGTCCCAGAAGCTGTAATGGTATCAGGCACAACGGCCGGTCCTATAGTTACACTCCCTTATTAGTCAAAATGGAAATTTGGACAAATAAGGAAAATCGGGACGAAAAGATCGTATGCATACCGGCAACCCCATCGTCCTCAGATACACCGGGAATGCCAAGAGTCATGAAGGTATCAGTCCAAGTGGCTGGTCCTATGATTGCATTCATCTATTAGTCAAAAGAAATCAAATAAATGAACAGCAGTGCGACATCCAAGATCATCTGCATACCTGTGAGTCCGTCACTCCGAGGTAAGCTAGATGTGCTGGGAACCGCTACTGAATCAGTCCCAGTGACTGGTACTGTAATATTAATCCTTCATCAGTTAGATAAAAGATAAAAAAATGAAGGGAATCAGATATATACCTGTGAGTGAATCACTCCCAAAGGGTGGTCTCACGGTTCCTCTGGTAATCTGTTCAGCCAGCACGTCGGCTAATAATCCAGCATCGGGTTTCAAAAAACTGGGTACAGGAGCACACCCCTGTTCCTCGAAACCTACATCATGAAAGGCCTCGTCCTCAGCTGGCTTGTCCATCGCGACATCTGCAGGACAACCTAAATGTTGGAAAGATGCATAAGAAAAATAAGGAAGAAGGGAAAGCTCAGAAATACCTGTAGCATGAGCAGAAGATTCTCTTTCCCCAATGTCCACGCCTGGATTCGTCAAATACTCTGAAGGAAAGCAAAGCGCAAAATAATCACGAATTCCTTAACTATCACAAATACCGTTAAGGAAGGTATCATCGGATGTAGATATACCTGAATATGGAACGGCGGGCTCAACGCCATCTGCCTGCTCAAGATCAATGTTTAGATCGATGCCCAGAGAACCGTCACGAAGAGCGTCGCACATCTGCTGCATGAAGCAGTCTATGTTATCAGATCCAGGGAATACCGGATCTGGTGGAAGCTCGCCCTCTTCAAAGAACCCTGAAGCATGAAACATGATTACGAATCCCAAAAGGTAAATCACCTTAAAGTAATAGAAGTGTGTACAACAAGATGTTACCATCCTCTCCATCGGCAATGTCGCCTAAATCCACTCCATAAGGACGCTGGCTGACGGGTGGTTTGTGAGCGATCTTCTTCCTTTTCGAAGTACCGACCCTCCGAGAACCAACAGGTCGGTCATGCACGGACTGGCCACACGCCTCAATATGCGTGGGAACTCGATCGTTAGGCCCTGAGCTCGTAGCGAGCGACGCATGATCATCAACTGTCCGGCCTAAAGTGACAATGGTCATCTCATCAAAGATCTTGCGTTGATACCAATTAGAGTTGAAAAAAAAGAGAAAATCGAAGAGAATGACAAACCTGCATCAAGTTCTCCTTAGTCGGTGTCTATATCCACATATTCCTCTTCAGAAGTCTCGTCTTCATCACCCGTAGGAAGGAGCTCTTCATCAGCTTTGCTTGAGAGAGGAGATTGGGCATGCCTCTTCCTCTTCTTCTGAGCAAGCTCAGCCTTACGGGCAGCCATCATAGCAGCCCGGACCGAGTGCTCAGACTCTAACTCTGAAAGACTCCTCACACCTATGGATTCGCTGGCAGAGAGGAACCACTTGCAACTGAGGAAAGTAATCATCGGCTTGCGTCTGTATGAAGGGAGAGAAAACTGAGCCCCGGTGCATCCCACCATTGTCCATAGCCATGCCCGTACGCCGTCAATAAGTCCCCCCTCGACCTGAAACCACGGCTCGGATTCCCAACATATAGTTGGTCATAGCCGAACTGACGAGCAAAACGGCAGGGAAGGTAAGGCTCTATGTGACATCGATCCTTCACTCGGAGAACAAGATACCCGACACGAATGTTCACCAACCAACGGAAGCAACCGATGTCGAGAACAGTCTGGTCACTTCTAGGTTTCTCCTCGTCAACCAGCACGTCACCATAGCGACCCGAGAAGTGAGGAAAACATTTGAAGAACTCCCAGCTCTTACGAACTTGAAGTTCTTGTTGTACATCACTGAATTTCTTCCCAAGCCACTTGCTCCTCTCCAACAATTGAACGAAAGGGACAGGAACATCAACAGCACTGGGCGCCGACATCAAGTCAGGACGGTGAAGAACGAGCTATGCCATCAGATACGCGTAGGGAAGCTCGATCTTAGGACAAACAAGCTCGGTCGATGGTTCAGGACCCACCTGGGTAAAAACACTGACCACACTCCTAAGCCCGCAATGGATGCTGGCAACCATCGCTGGGAGCAGAGAAAGCTCCCTCCCATAAGCTAACTGAACCGCGGGGAAGAGCACCTCGAGAGGTAAAGCGTCTGAAGCCTGGTACGGAACAACACATTTCTTTAACCAGAGCGCAAGGTAGCCTGCTAGCAGAGACCGGGGTTCAATGGACTTTTGCGCACGACGAAGAAACGAACGGAACTTGGTTCCTACGGGAAAAGCTCCCTCAGCACTGGCAAGGGTATAAGAATGAGTCTCATTCTTCTCCATCAACTCGTTAATAGCGGTGAAGTTCAAGATATCTAACTCACGAACGGGCCCGCTGGAATCACCCTCCAAATTCTGGAACAAATAGACAGCAAACTGCTTCAAGCTGATCTTCTTCTTCGTCTTTGCTGGAGGAGAAGTCTGGAGCAAGGAGGTATGATAGTGACAAGTGAGATCCCAAAGAGTGTCATACATATCAGGATTATCTTTCTTCAACCACCCCAACTGCTGGTTTGAAGGAAAGTACTCCTGATACTGACAATCCCCCATCGGAAGGCTAGAAACCTGATGCATCTCATGTAGGGCCAACCCTAGATCTCCGCCGCTGGTCAAGAATGTGTTACTATCAGGCATATATGTCTCTAACAACGCCAAAAAGTGGCGGCAACTGACTGGGAGTCCGTGCATGGTGGCTCGTATGGGTACATACAATCCACTACTCTTCAAATCCTTCTCCCATCGCCCCAAGACATAACTGGTCATGCGTGTCCACCACCCCTTGGCTAGTGAAGAAGCCCAACCATAGCATCTATAATCGGGTGGAGGTAACCGTCTTCCGAGCTGAGCCAGACGATTCTTCACGGTAGGAGCAGCTACCGATACCTCGCCTGGGGGTGCAGTATCAAGGCCCATGATCCCTGGTCAAAGACCACGAATATGATGATACCCACCAGAACCGGGAGTCTTGTGATGAGAGGTATATCCGCACTGGACTCGCTCAGCCTCATCAGTAAGGTGCCAGGACATCTGTTGCCCCACAGCCTGTCTCTCCAAATGAGTGAAAGAATATTGACGAGGAATGGAGGGAATGTACAAAAGAGCTCCTTCGTCGAGAGTCAGCCAGTGCTCCTCAGTAAGAGTCAATGCAGCGGGATCCTCAGTATGATCTCCGAACAGGAAGCCGGGCTTCTTTAAAGCCTGAGTAGAGGTAGCATCCGCGGTAAAGGAGGCGTCTGTAATGAGCTGGCGTAAGCAATGACGCCCTCCTTCCCGTATCAAACGACAGGATTCGTCGGAACGATCTCTGTCAAACTGAGGGAGTGGATCAATGATCTGCCTGGCGGAAGCCGAAGAGAAGACTTCCCTACTACAACCAGTAGCGACATGATGAGGGAGGCTGCCCGTGGGAAACTCAACTGCAACAAAACGAAGATGGAGTCAGAAAATCCAGCCTATGAAGATGAGATAAGCTCATTCACGGGATAATTGGAGAGACGATTTCGAGTGTCCCACACCGGGAGGACGGTATGCGTCATCACGTAGATAGCGTGGTAACACACACCGACCTATAAGGTGTAAGACGACATGAGATCGCCCCAATATATCCGAAGACTTGAATTGGCTAAGCAAAACAAGTCCGAAACCTTAACCCCCGCAGAGGAGGGTGTCGGTTCTTCCTTCATGACCCGCGAAGGGGTCAATCAGGGATACAGAAAATGTAAGTTCTCACCCCCAAAGAAAGAGGCCGCTGAAGAAGATGCCGCAGGAACCTCTCCCTCGCTGTGCTGCGAATGGGAGCGACTCCTGGAAGGTCGAGAGCGACGTGGAGACATCAAAAATCTGCAATGAAAAGCAATACGTCAGGTACAATATGAATACACGAAATTTAAAAGGAAAATTAAGAACTTGAACTTAAGTCCTATGAATAATTAGGATTTTATAGTTGAAGTCTAATTAAACCTACAAATTTCGTGATTGTCACTTCACGGTGAATTTTGGTGAAATACCCAAAATACCCCTCGTGTTCAAGGCTAAATTCGGGTCAAGGACACGTATGATCTGGGTCATGGTCATCATATTCGATCATATAGCACCCCGGTACCCCACAATTTTGGTTAAATTTTGCAAATAAGTCCTTTTGTAGAATTTAGCCGATTTTGCATAAAACCCCCCCACAAATTTTTGGTTTGGTTTCCACATGCCTTTATCAAAAATTTGATCATGTGTTGGTGGTCTAAACTCCTTGGATTTCAGCCTTGAATTCGCTCCCTTTTTTGCAAATAGGCCCCTCTAAAACATTTATGGGCTGTTTTGCAAATAAACCCCTCAACAACTCTTTGATCCTCTTGCATAAAGCACCCCTCACTTTTTTTTTTGAATCAAATGGACATGAATCCAAGCCTCAAAATTTCAGCACCATTTTTTGCATAAAAGCCCCCACGAATTTCAGTCCTATTTTACAAATAAGCCCCCACAAATTCGACCATATTGTCTCTTTTGCACAAAATACCCAACCTATTGTCTACCACAAGCATAAAGATTCAATCTTTACAAAAAAATGAGAGGGTTTTGAGGGGAAACTTACCCAAATCAAGAGGCTTGAAAATCCCGATTCCAAGGGTCAAGACTTGAGCTTGGGGATGTAGGGAGAAACCCTAATTGGAGGAGAAAATATTTCGGCCAATGAGGGGCATAAAAAATCCGAACTTTTCTTTATGGGTTGAGAGCTCTTGAAAGAAAAAAACAATGGAGGGGGGTTTGGAGGAAGAAGAAGGGGGAGAAGAAACCTCTTTGAATTTTGAAAAGAAGGGGGAAAACAAGACAAAAGCAAGAAAAAGACAAAACCCAAAGGGGGGGACCACGGTTGGCCAAGACACCCCTAGGGGTGTCTCGGCAAAACCGAGACACCCCAAGGGTGTCTCGGCTTTGCCGAGATGGGGTGTCTCGGCAAAACCGAGACACCCCAAGGGTGTCTCGGTTTTGTTGAGACACCCCGGGATTATCTTGATCCGGTTTTGACCCCCCGAACCTTTTTCTGAACCCCGGATTGCGCCGATTTTTCGCCGATTGTTGGGTATGTCGACGAAATCCACAAAAGTCGACGTTCGACGATGAGAAACCCTAGGGTCAACGCCGGTCAACGTGTAACCCTAGGTCAACGCCAATCAACGCGTTGCGATCAAAGTCAACGTTTGACGATTCAAAACCCTCGGGTAAACGCCGGTCAACGCGTAACCCTAGGTCAACACCATTCGGTGCGTTGCGACAAAAGTCAACGTTTGACGATTCAAAACCCTTGGGTAAACGCCGGTCAACGCGTAACCCTGGGTCAACGCCATTCAGCGCGTTGCGACAAAAGTCAACGTTTGACGAT
>BQKN01000277.1:117875-149474 GCA_022839385.1 Asparagus kiusianus
AGAGAGAGAGAGAGAGAGAGAGAGAGAGAGAGAGAGAGAGAGAGAGAAAAGATTATATATAAATAGGATTAGGGTTTAGGGAATAAAAGAATTTATTAAGAAAATAATTAGGAAAATTAGCAATAAATAAGAAATAATTATTATAATTAATAACTATACTGATAATAACAATAACAATAATAAAACATATATTAATTTGAAAGTTTTCACCGTAACAAGTTAATTTATAATTATCAAAATCATTAAATAAATATAAAATCGGATTTTTAAATAGTAGAAAATTCTAGAAATATAAATATTCTTTTGATAATAATAATTTAATATTTTAAAATACCAAAAAATTATTTAAATTGGTATCAAAAATCCATGGTCATTACAACATAAGGAACATCTAATGGCTTTTGCCCCTCTTCAGGGCTTTGCTCTTTACATAATCACTTTTCCATGACTAACGGAGTTGGCGCTGGATTGGAATTCTCCATTCCAAACCTTTTAAAAACTAATCTTAAATATTTTTCTTGGTTTAAACTTAGCATTCTAAACTTTCTACCTCGAATTATTTGAATTCCAAGAATATATTGTTGAACCCTAGAGGGGGTGAATAGGGTTATGAGGCAATAAATGTGCAATTAAACTAAAGATAATATAATACACCACAAAATAAAATACTAAAACAATATAAATGATATGAGTTAGGAAATAGTTAGCCAATTATGACACGCGATATGTTCACGAGGTTTGGTCCTTCGACTTACGTCCCCGCTCCCTACTCTCGAGGAGAACTTCACTATCACAACCCGGTTTGAAAGCCAGAACTTCTTCACAACGATCTTCTCTTGAGATCTCACAACCTACACACTTGATCTTCTCAAGATCAACCTCACCACACAATTACAATAGAACAAGAATAGCTCTCACAACAATCCCTATGACAAGGAGTAAATAAGGAACAAATGAAGCGCAAGGATTAAGGAGTGTGGGAATGAGGAGAACAAGAGCTTGAGAATGAGAAATTGAAATTAGAGCTCAAAAAAACTTAGATTGCAAAGATTGGGAATTTTCTCTTGCTTGATTCACAAAACTGAAATGAAGAGAGGGGTTAAGTATTTATAGAAGCCCAAAACCCTAGCTCAAATCCCAAACCGAATAAAAAATCCCGAAAATCTAGCTGCAAGAAACTAGCCATTATAAGTCGACTTGTAACAGTGACAAGTCGACTTGTAATTAGCCGTTACAGGTGAAAAAGACCTTTATAAGTCGACTTACTATAAGTCGACTTGACAGGTTGTATAAGTCGACGTGGCCGAGAAAAATCGCACATTTCAGAAAACAGTTCATAAGTCGACTTATCTGACCTGATAAGTTGACTTATGAACATGCACAGGGACTGTGCATGTTTAAAATTTGATCTTTAGAGGCCCTTAGAAAATAGTAAATAAATTCCAAAAATATAAAATTTTGGAAAAAGTTTATAAACATAATTTTTAATATGTTAGAAAAAGAAATTTTTAAAAAATCATTTTCCAAAAGTAAAATCTACTGATTTTCCAAAATAGTTCAAAAACAATTATTTGTGTGAAAGTGTGTGTGTGAATCCAATGAGCTTTAAATGTTACCAACTTAATGACTTGCCTACATTAAGCACTAGAGAGAAATAAAAATATAAATATCTCACATATTTGAATACAATTCATTAGCCTTGATACTTGCTCATATCTTTGATGAAGCTTCCTGTAAGTGTTGTGCTCTTGATAGCTTTGCTTCATCACTTAGCCTCCACCTCCTTGGATATCTTCATTGTAGCTTGTTGTTCCATCCAATTCTCCAATATATGTACTAATAAACTTGATATTTTTGTAATCTATAATATCACTCAATAAGCAATTAGTACTAATAATGGTAGTTGTAAATCATCATCAAAACATAAATGCTAACAATCTCCCTCTTTTTGATGATGATAACCAACCATTATTCAAGAGTAAAATGAAATTGAATATATAGTTTATAGATAGTTGCTCTCCCTATCTATAAGGCTCTCTCCACCTAACTATGTGCACAAATGAGGAGATTTCTCTCCCCCTTTGTCACCATCAAAAATGGGGTATACAATATAAGATATATGCAAAACCCACAAAATACACCTTAAATGTTGGCCTACCCGTATCACATTCCTCAAGTGTTTGGATTTACGACATCTCCCTAGGCATTACTACCAACCCACTCCTCTTGGAATTGACCCATGTCTCTACCAACCACTCCTCTTGGTAATTTTGTGTGTTTAGATATGTTATGACAATGAGTGAGTAAAGGAAAATAGTAGAATATGAAAATGATAATCCGAACAAATAAACAAACAAACAAACAAAATCAAAGAATACACATGCACAAACCATTTCTTATGCGATAAAAATCTTATTCACTAAGAGGCTTGGTAAAGATGTCCGCTAATTGAGATTTAGTATCAATATAGATAAGTGATACATAATTTTTCTCGATATGATCACGTAAGAAGTGATGGCGTACATCTATATGCTTGGTTCTAGAAAGCAAAATAGAATTTTTTAAAATATTGATAGCACTAGTATTATCACAAAAAACTTTTGTATCTTGAAAATACAAGTCATAATCAACCAAATTTTGTTTCATCCATAAAGAGTTATGCACAACACAAGCCGAATAATGTATTCCACTTCTGTAGTGGACAAGGCAACACAGTTTTGTTTCTTGGATGTCTAAGAGATAAGAGAATTATCCAAAAATTAACATGTACCACTCGTACTCTTGTGATCTACCTTACAACCAGCAAAGTCGGCATCACAAAAATCATAAAGATCAAAAGAAGTGTCTTTTGGATAAAATAAACCAAGATCAATTATGATATTAACATATTTAATAATTCTTTTAATCGCAATCAAATGAGACTTTTAGGAGAAGCTTGAAAACATGCACATGCACATACACTAAACATGATATCCAGTCTACTAGCGGTAATGTAAAGGAGACTACCTATCATACCTCGATAAAGCTTTTGATCTACCTCTTCACCACTATGATCTGCATCAAACTTGATACTTGTGCTCATGGGGGTTGCTACATGCTTAGAGTTCTCTAATCTGAATTTCTTCACCAATTCTCTAGCATATTTACTTTGTGAAACTAATATCACATCCTTAGTTTACTTGACTTGGAGACTGAGAAAGAATGTGAGCTCTCCCATCATGCTCATCTCAAATTGGTCTTGCATAACTTTTGAAAAATTCTTGCACAAAAATTCATTAGTGGCACCAAAAATGATATCATCAACATAAATTTGAACTAAAAAAAGTATTTTTTTATTTTCTAACAAAAAGTGTATTATCAATTTTTCCTTTAGAAAAGCTATTTTCAAGAAGAAAACTAGAGAGGCAAGCATACCAAGCTCTAGGAGCTTGTTTGAACTCATATAAAGCTTTTTGAACCCGGTAAATATGATTAAAAAATGAATAATCCATAAAACCGGGGGGTTGCTCAACATATACTTCCTCCTCTATAAAACCATTTAAAAAAGTACTTTTAACATCTATTTGAAATAATTTAAAATTTTTAAAACTATAAAGGCTAAAAACATCCTAATAGATTCCAATCTTACAACTGGTGTAAAAGTTTTATCATAATCTATGCCCTCCTCTTGATTGTATCTTTGGGCAACTAAACAAGCTTTATTTCTAGTCACTATACCATGTTCATCAAGTTTGTTTCTAAAAACCAATTTAGTTTTAATAACATGAACATTATTAGGTCTAGGAACTAATTTCCAAACATTATTTCTTTAAAAATTGTTTAGTTCATCATGCATTGCTAAAACCCAAAACTCATCTTTTAAAGCATCATTAATTCTTTTAGGTTATATTTGGGATAAGAATGCTACATTAGCACACTCACTCAAAGCTTTTGAGCAAGTTAGAATCCCTTGTGATGGACTCCCTATTATTTGTTCCTTGGATGATTCGGTGTAAACTTTCATGCCTTGGGGAGTTCTTCTTCATTTTGTATGTTGTTGCTTTCCCCATCCTTTTGTGCATTCATTGAGGGTTTATCATTTATTTACAAAATCTCTAATCCTCCCTCAATATCATCATCATTCCTAGGTAAGCTACCTTGCAAATCAATATTAGTCTCATCAAAAATAATGTTTATAGACTCTTCAACAACAATTGTTCATTTGTTGAAGACCCTATAAGCCTTACTTCTAGATGTATATCCTAAAAATATACCAACATTAATTTTTGAGACAAACTTATCATGGTGGTCTTTAGTATTTAAGATAAAACATTTATAACCAAAAATATAAAAATATCCAATATATAGGGTTTTACCAAAAAATAGTTCATAAGGAGTTTTCTTAAATTTAGGTCTAATCAAGACACGATTCTTCATCCACCGCGGTACGACACTTCACATCTTGATCTATTAGCTTATTCATCTCAAAAATGTAAACGTTAGATCTTCTAAAAGCAATGAAAATGATTTTATTATTCATACTAACGATACATTTATCCGGTTTAAAAGTAATATCAAAGCCTTTGTTACTTAATTGACTAATACTAAGAAGATTATGATTTAATCCTTTAATAAAATAAACATCCTCAATTATGGGATAAGGTATCTTACTAATATTACCGATACCTACATTTTTACCTTTTTCTCACTGCCACCAAAGAAGACATTGCCTCCTTCAATCCTTGATAGGGTTACAAATAATTCCTTGTTGTCCATCATGTGATGTGATTAACCACTGTTAAGGTATCACAACTCCTTACGTCTTGTGCAAGACGTTCCCTACATATGAATAAGTTGTAGAACATTTAGGTACCCAAACTTTGGGTCCTTAAATGTTAGTATTTTTGGTACCCTTAGGTACCCACATTAACTCATAAGAATCAATGTTATTTTTAATCCTACAATGAGTAGAAATATGACCATAGCTCATGCAATATGTGCACAAAAACTTTTTCTTGTATGTAGGAGCATAAGATTTATGATATCATCTTCTATCAATATGATGATGACTAGAGTAAGCCTGATTAGATTTGATTCTATCATTTTCAATTTCTAACCTCTCAATTTTAGACCTTAGTTGTTTTTTTCAAAGTCTAGATCTCCTATCATTTCATCTTTTAGAGAAAGAGATGATTGTAGTTGCTCAAACTTAGAGTTGCAAGAAACATATAATTTTTTGAATGAGGAATATTCTTTTGCTAATCTTTTAAATTCAATATTTAATTCTTCTAAAGAAGCTTCTAGTTCACATTGCATATAAAGAGATTCACTTTCGGTTTCGGATTATACCTCATCTTCATGAGCAATGAAACAAATGTTTGGGTCATGAAGAGCAATCTTGGCGCCCTCGTCATCGCTATCTAAATCACTTGGTTCGGATTCATCCCATCTGGTGTACATAGTCTTCTTCTTCTTGTACTTCAAGTATTTTTCCTTTACTTTGGGACAATCCTTTGCAATGTGTCCCGATTCATTACATTCGAAACATTTACCTACACGAGAGGGAAACTTGTTGTTAGATTGATTTTTAAAATTTTTATTCATTTTAATTAATCTTAATATTCTTCTAGAGAGGTGTGCTTCTTCTCTAGAGACATCAACTTCACTATCCGAGGAGGATGAGTCATTAATTGTTCCGTTGAGTGCAATAGTCTTTAATTTTTGAGATGGCTCCTTGGTTGCCTTTGGGAGCACTTTCTCCTTCTCCTTGATCTTCTTCTTATGGATCTTGAGCTTGCCAATGAGACCATCAAGAGAAAGTGTTATAAGATCATGAGCTTCTTCGATGGACGTAGTTTTGGGCTCCCACACTGGCGTTAAAGAATGAAGAATTTTGTAGTTCATCTCTTGGTTCGTTAACACCTTATCAAGGCCATGTAATTCATTTATGATGTTAGTAAACCGAGAAAACATAGCATCAATATATTCATTGGGAAGTATTTTAAACAGTTCATAATCATGCATGAGGCCACTAATTTTGGATTCCTTAACTTGGGGGGTTCATTCATGAGTGATACATAATTTTTCCCAAATTTTGTGTGTGGTTGCACACGTGGAAACCCTATTGTATTCATTGGGGGTAAGTCCATAAATTAATGCATTCATTGCTTTTTATATTAAGGTTTGCTTGATGCCTCTCACCATCGGTCATACTACTACTACTAGGCTTCTCAACATATTTTTTCTCTATAATGTCTAAGATATCAAGGTCAATGCATCGTAAATAAATCTTCATTCTAGCCTTCCAATAAGCAAAGTTGCTACCGGTGAAAAGTGAGGGTCTGGTAGTGGATTGTCCCTCAAGCATATGCACATTCAAAGAAACCTCCATTGGATCTTTCCTTTAAGATGGTTAAACCTAAAAATGTATAGGGATCTTGCTCTGATACTAATTGTTGAACCCTAGAGGGGGGTTGAATAGGGTTATGAGGCAATAAATGTGCAATTAAACTAAAGACAATATAGTACACCACAAAATAAAATACTAAAATAATATAAAGGAGATGAGTTAGGAAATAGTTAACCAATTATGAGACGTGATATGTTCACGATCTTCGGTCCTCCGACCTACGTCCCTGCTCCCCACTCTTGAGGAGAACTTCACTATCACAATCTGGTTTGGAAGCCGAAATTTCTTCACAATAATCTCCTCTTGAGATCTCACAACTCACACACTTGATCTTCTCAAGATCAACCTCACCACACAATTACAATAGAACAAGAATGGCTCTCACAACAATCCCTAGGACAAGGATTAAGTAAGGAACAAATGAAGCTCAAGGATAAAGGAGTGTGGAAATAAGGAGAGCAAGAGCTTGAGAATGAGAAATTGAAAATTAGATCTCAAAAGAACTTATAATGCAAAGCTTGGGAATTTTCTCTTGCTTGATTCACAAAACTGAAATGAAGAGAGGGGTTAAGTATTTATAGAAGCCCAAAACCCCAGCTCAAATCCCAAACAGAATAAAAAAATCCCAAAAATCCAGCTGCCAGAAACTAGTCGTTATAAGTCGACTTGTAACAGTGACAAGTCGACTTGTAACTAGCCGTTACAGGTGAAAAAAGAACTCTATAAGTCAACTTAGAAGGAAGCATAAGTCGATTTACTATAAGTCAACTTGACAGGTTGTATAAGTCGACTTGGCCGAGAAAAATTGCATTCTAGAGCAGTTCATAAGTCGATTTATCTGACCTAATAAGTCGACTTATGAACATGCACAGGGACTGCACATGTTTGAAATTTAATCTTTAGAGGCCCTTAGAAAATAATAAATCAATTCTAAAAAAAATATAAAACTTTAGAAAAAGTTTATAAACATGATTTTTAATATGTTAGAAAAAGAATTTTTGAGAAATCATTTTCTAAAAGTAAAAAATACTAATTTTCCAAAATAGTTCAAAAACAATAATTTGTTTGAAAGTGTGTGTGTGAATCCAATGAGCTTTAAATGTTACCAACTTAATGACTTACCTACATTAAGCACTAGAGAGAAATAAAAATACAAATATCTCATATATATGAATACAATTCCTTGGTCTTGATATTTTCTCGTATCTTTGATGAAACTTCTTGTGAGTGTTGTGCTCTTGATAGTTTTGCTTCATCACTTAGCCTCCACGTCTTTGGATATCTTCGTTGTAGCTTTTTATTCCATCCAATCATCCAATACAGGTACTAATAAGCTTGATATTCTTGTAATCTATAATATCACGCAATAAGCAATTAGTACTAATAATGGTGGTTGTAAATTATCATCAAAACATAAAGGCTAACATATATGATGCTTCTCCCATGTCTTTCATCTCAAACTTTTTGCTCAGATCTGCCTTGATTTTATTCAACATTTTCATGTCATTTCCAGCGAGCAATATATCATCCACATATAAGGATAATATAGTAAATTTGCTCTCACTTTTCAAGACATATAAATAATTATCTAATTTATTTTGAATAAAACCAAGTTTAGTGACTACATCATAAAATTTGAGATACCATTGTCTAGAAGACTATTTTTAACTATATAGATTTTATTAATTTGTAAACTTTATGTTCTTGTCCTTTCAACTGAAAACCTTCTGGTTGTTGTATATATATCGCTTCCTTCAACTCTCCGTTAAGGAATGCAGTTTTAATATCCATTTGGAATAACTCCAAATCAAGATATGCAACAATAGCCAAAATAATTCTAATTAATGCAAATTTACCTACAGGAGAATACGTCTCCTGAAAATCTATTCTCGCCTTCTAGTTGTAACCCTTGGCACCTAACCTTGCTTTGAATTTATCAATAGATCCATCAACACAATATTTTTTTAAGCGTCCATTTGTATTTGATAATCACATTTTATTACAATTTTATACCCTCGTTATCTATTTTATATGAATAAATATATCACTAATAATTATTTTTATTTTTAATTGCAGGTTAATGAAGAATAAATCTCAAAACTCTCATCTCTCAACAACAAGCCCTTGATTTAATGAAGAAATGAAGTCCATGAAGCCAAATGAATTCTTTCAAATATTTAATGAAGAAATAAATCAAAGCCTAGTGGAAAATCAAGAAAAAAATGCTAAAAGTCCAAGCAAAAGCCCAAGGCCCAAGCCCAAGAGCAAACCCAAGAGGATTCAACGGATAGCAACTAGAGAGAACAAGGCATCGATGCCAGCATCGATACCCCTATCGATGCTGGTATCGATACCATCGGTGTTCTGTTACAGATTAATGGCTGAAATTTGTTGTTTTTGGATAAGATTTCAATCCAAGGGCTCTCATTCACTGATGTTTATTATAAATAGGGATAAAGAGTGAGAGGTTAGAGGTGTGAAAATTTTTGTAAATCCATTTGGAGAGGATGGCTACTCTTAATTGAGAAGTCCTTCCAAAAATTATAACTTTTGTTGCAATTAATAATAATAATTTTTTTCTCCACTTTAAATTTTTCTTTTCTCCTCTTTGTTGAATGATGAGGATGGAGATGAAGAGCAATTTGAAGGTTTGCATTTCTTTTATTTTTCTCTTTTATTTCTTTTTAGTAATTTCTTTATTATTGCTTATTAGTTAGATTTACATTCATGCTTGTAGTGTAGATTTATTT
Source organism: Asparagus kiusianus (assembly GCA_022839385.1). Classification (NCBI taxonomy): domain Eukaryota; kingdom Viridiplantae; phylum Streptophyta; class Magnoliopsida; order Asparagales; family Asparagaceae; genus Asparagus; species Asparagus kiusianus. The sequence goes on from BQKN01000277.1 coordinate 127,014, forward strand.
TATTGTCTTTTTATTTCTTTTTGTACTTTAATTTCTAGAGTAGATTTATTTTCTTACATTTAATTTTTATAATTTATTTTGTAGTTTAGATTTTAATTCTTTATAGTTAGATTTATTTCTTGTTCATAGTTTAGATTTTTATTTTCTTTTTTTTTGTAATTAGTTATTTTTCTTCTTGCTTTTATTTCTTAAGATGTGAAATTAATTCTTGTAGGAATCTTAGAATTGTATGAAATTTGTCTAATTTCCTTTATTTTGTATGAATTATTCTCTTTCACTTAAAATATTCATGTTTAGGATAATCAACTAGAAAACTAATTGGTAGAAGAAGAATTTGATAATCTATATTTATCTTAAATGGTTTGATAGGTTATGCTTATGAATTCTAGGATTACTATCTTGTTGTTATTCTTATCATGAATAGTAATTTTGACTTAGATGATAATTTGATAGGTTATACGTTCCTTAAATGATTTGATAGTCTATGCTTAATAAATCTAAGTTGAAATATGATAAAAAGAGAATAGTTTATATTTTGTAATTGAGATTAGCTAGTGGATTAAATTCTAGATTTCTCATATCTTAAATTGAAACATCCATCTTGACTTTCTTGAATTTTTTTTTTCATTTTTGATTTTATTTCTTGATTTTATTCATTCTTCTTTCTTGCCTTATGATTTTATTTATTCTTTGATTCTTATTTCTTTTCTCTAAAATTCAATTTATTGTCCCTTGTATATATTCACAATAATCACTCATCACAATCACACTTATTCTTTAATCCTATTTTGTCACGCGCACAATATAAGAACCTATTCTAATAATCTCTTAAAAATCACCTTCCTCGTGGGATCGATAAATTTTTATACTATAACTTGATCAATTGTGCACTTACAATTTTGGTACATAATTATGCCGCATCAAGTTTTTGGCGCCGTTGCCGGGGAGGGTGCTAAAACAGGATTTTATTATTTTGGTTCTTTAACTTGTGTGTTTTCTTGTGAAGGAACCGCTTGGAGCTTGAAAATCTTGGATTGAAGATCAAGAAGAACTTGGAGAATTGCTTTCGGGTAAGTTCTCTTTCTAGCGTTTTTAATTCCACCCTTTCTAGTTAGTTTCACAATTAGAGACAATTAGGATTAAAAAAAGATTTTATTTTTGTTGACCATAATAAAATTCACCTTTCACTTGGACATTAACTAACAAGATAATAAATTCAAACAAGAGCTCTCTTCTCTCACATTTGATTGTTGTTGACCATAATTAAAAAAAAGATTTTTTTCCCATCCTTTTTAGTCGCTTTTAATTTCTAGGGTTGCATTTCATATAGTTTGAAGGAATTCACCAAAGTGATTGTAGTACTTGATTTGGCACATACTTAAAACATTCTTAAGGGCAAAACCCCTAATCAAGATAAGGTAAGGGATTTCATCACCCTTTTCTTAGCCCACAAATCACTAATTCCTCCCTTCACAAACCCAAGCCTTCTAAAACTCATTAGTCGTTGGCCCCTAAGGATTCGAGCTCAATAAGGAATAAGGAATCCTTAAGTGAACCGGTTTAAGTTTTCTCAGATTAGTTGGTGTCTAAGGCAAGGTTTAGGGGTTACGTAAAGCGCTCCGCAAGGAACGAGGTACTTAATTGATCTCTGATCACCCTCTAGTACTATCCTTACCTGGCTAACTACCTGGGTAAAACTTTAATCTTTTCACTGTAGGAGTTTTTGGTTAGGAGTTAGTCTAGTTGAGTTAGGCTAAACCTTAGAATTAGAGTGATTGAAAAGTGATTGCTTTGATTTGTTTTAGTTAGGTTTTTTTTTCTATCTTTTTCTTCTTAAAAAAAACTAATTTTCTTTCTTTCCTTAAAAAAAGAAGAAGTTGTTTTGGTGTATGCAAACTTAGGTTAGGGATAATTCTCATCATTTAATTCGTGTTGAACCAATCAAAGAAATAGCAAATCAACACGTTCTCCAGGATATGTGTTACCCTACCAGTAATGCAATTCCATCTTGCATAAGGCTTCTCGAAGTAAATGGAGTAAATTTTGAGCTTAGACCGCATTACATAAACATGCTTCCTAAATTCCTTAGTAATGAAGCAGAAGATGCATATATTTTTATTTCGGAATTTGAGGAAGTGCATATTATGATTAAAATGAGAGAATTAACCGAAGATGTGATTAAGCTTAGATTTATTCCATTTGCTCTTAAGGATAAAGCTAAAAAATGGCTGTACAGCTTATCAACAAATTCCATCTCAACTTGGGGAACCATTTTTCTTAAGAAAATTTTCCCTATTCACAAAACGATAAAGCTAAGGAACAACATTCAAAACTTTAAAATTATCCCGGGAGAGCCATTCTGGAAATATTTCGACCGATTCAAAGATCTTTTAATCTAATGTCCTCATCATGGTCTAGAAAAATGGCGATTGTGCCAAGTCATATATGAAGGATTGGACTATTCTTCAAAAACATTTTTAGAATCGATGTGTCAGGGAGATTTTATGAGGAAAAACGCCGATGAAGCTTGGGAATTCCTAGAGAGTCTATCCGAGAAAACAATGCAGTGGGAACACTGTGATGACAGGATTTCATCAGTTCCTCAATCTAAGTCTAGTGGTCTTTCCCTGGAGTCAAACATTGCGTCTGAAGCGAAGATGGCGACGATTATGCGGAGGTTAGAAGCCTTAGAAGTTAAGGAATGAGCTCCAGCTCAAATCAATCATGTGTCTGCCCCGAGTTGTCATAACTATCAGTCTCCTACCCACGTTTCAGAGGAATGCCTTCTCCTAGGAAACAACCATGCATTAGAACAGATGAACGTTGCATTCCAGCACCCTAGAAATGATTCATTTTCTCCAACCTACAATCTAGGTTGGAGAAATCATCCCAACTTTGCATGGAATCAAGGAAATTCTCTCGGAAATCAAAACTTCATTCCCGTGTCGAACCAACAATTCCCTAGGGGAAATACTGTCCCGTTCAACGCACCAAACAATTTTCAACAAGCTAACCTAGTTTTTCCAACCCAACATCCTCATCCTCACCAACCTACAAATCCTTCAAATTTTGATCATGACAAACATTTAAGTATCTTAGGACACCCAACCATAGCCCGGTTAGAAACCCAACTTGGGCAACTAGCCACTGCTGTGAGTGAGAGAGAAAAAGGAAAATTCTCAAGTCAACCTGTTGCAAACCCTAAAGACAATGGATCCAGTTCATCCCATCCAGCTCATGTGAATGCAGTTCACACTCTAAGATTAGGGAAACAAATAGACAACCAAGTTAGAATGCCACCGGATCAAACCCCTTCTCCCATCCAACACACTCCTTCCGATGAAGCAATTCCTTCCGATGACCAAAACGCTGAACATGGGATTGAGCCTGATCTAGTTAGGTATAGGCCCATCGCCCCCTTTCTAGATAGACTCAAACCTAGGAAAAACTCCCCACAGGTTGAAAAAATCCTAGAAACGTTTAAACAGGTCAAGATCAACATCCCTCTCCTAGATACAATCGAACAAATCCCTTCTTATGCAAAGTTCTTGAAGGACTTATGCACTAAGAAAAGAACCACCAACGTCCCCAAGAAAGTCTTCTTAGCTGCCAACCTCAGTGAAATTTTTTCAAAACCCATGCCGTTAAAATACAAGGACCCTGGTTGTCCCATAATTCCATGCGTCATAGGTAACACTCACATTGATAAGGTACTTCTAGACTTGGGAGCCAGCGTCAACCTCCTTCTTTATTTAGTCTATCAACAGCTAGGTGTAGGAGAACCTAAACCGACAAGATGCACTCTACAGTTAGCTGATAGTTCTGTAAAAATTCCCAAAGGAGAGGTAGAGGATGTTCTGATAAAAGTTGGAGAGTTCATTTTCCCTGTTAATTTTATTGTCTTGGAAATGTAGCCCGTTTCCAATCTCAAAAGTCAAATCCCCGTCATTCTAGGAAGACCGTTCTTAGCCACCTCAAATGCTTTGATCAATTATAGAACCGGTCAAATGAAACTATCTTTTGGGAATATGACTGTTGACCTCAATATTTATAACTTAGGAAGGCAACCTAGTGATCCATCTGATCAACCAATGAAAGTGAATTTCATTCAAGGAATATCAAGTGAACAACAAGAGGGAGAGTGTGAGTCTGATTCAAATGCATCTGATTTAATGATTGAGAAGTTTTCTGATGAGGAACTAGAGTTAGATCTGCTGGTCAATCATGTCTCTGCTGCTAGCTGGCAACGAGAACCTTTGGAGATAGAACCCCGAGTCCAGCTTCGCCCATCTGTGGAGGAACCCCCTAAGTTAGAGCTCAAACCTCTGCCTGAAAATCTAGAGTATGCCTACTTAGGGGAGAACGAATCTTTACCAGTTATCATTTCTTCTGATTTGACTACCGGTCAAAAGGAAGCTCTCTTAGATGTTTTAAGAGAGAATAGGGAAGCCATTGGATGGACCATGGTTGATATCAAAGGGATTAGTCCAACTATTGTTCAACACCGAATCCATTTGATAGATGACGCCAAACCTACTAGAGATCCTCAACGTAGGTTAAACCCAGTGATGAAAGAAGCCGTTAGGAAAGACATTCTGAAATGTCTCGATCATGGGATCATTTATCCCATTTCTGATAGTTCATGGGTGAGTCCGGTCCAAGTTGTTCCAAAGAAATCTGGGATCACCGTGATCCAAAATGAGGCTAATGAGCTGATTCCCACTCGAATCCAAACTGGATGGTGAGTTTGTATTGACTACAGAAAACTCAACTTAGCCACTCGGAAAGATCATTTCCCTCTTCCTTTCATTGACCAAATGTTAGAGCGTTTAGCAGGACATGAGTTCTATTATTTCCTGGATGGATATTCAGGTTACAATCAAATCTCTATCACTCCAGAAGATCAGGAGAAAACAACCTTCACTTGCCCGTATGGAACATTCGCATACCGACGCATGCCTTTTGGGCTATGCAATGCACCTGCCCTTTCCAACACTGCATGATCAGTATTTTTTCCGACATGGTAGAGCGATTTCTCGAAATTTTCATGGATGACTTTTCTATTTTTGGTGACATATTTTCCCAATGTTTGCATCATCTTAAACTGGTCCTAGAACGATGTAGGGAGAAAAATCTGACTCTCAATTGGGAGAAATATCATTTCATGGTCAAACAAGGCATTGTCTTAGGACATGTAGTTTCCAATAGGAGAATCGAAGTGTACAAAGCTAAGGTAGATCTCATTTCTAATCTCCCTCCTCCTAAAACTGTCAAAGATATCAGATCATTTCTTGGTCGTGCTGGTTTTTACCGACGTTTCATCAAGGATTTCAGCAAAATTGCTAGACCCTTGACCAATCTCTTAGCCAAGGTGATAGTCACATTTTATTATAATTTTATACCCTCATTATCTATTTTATATGAATAAATATACCACTAATAATTGTTTTTATCTTTAAATGCAGGTTAATGAAGAATAAATCTCAAACTCTCATTTCTCAACAAAAACCCATTGATTAAATGAAGAAATGAAGCAAAGAAGCCCATTGGAAAATTAATTTCCAAATTATCCAAAAGCCCAGAATCAAGCTGAGTAGCCTGTAGAAGCCGGAGAAAATCAAAAATCCAATATGAAAAGAAATTATATTCAAAATGGTTAGCCACAAAAAAACGACGATATCTCCTAATCCGAAAGGCAGAATTTAACATATAATATATGAAAATCACCTATCTCAACGAGACGAAGCTATCCCTGAAATCAAAATTTGGAAATAGTGGATATCGATGTCAGCATGGATGTGGGTATCGATGCTGGCATCGATACCAGCATCAATGCCTGCATCGATGCCAGTTTACTGTAGAGCGAGTCAATGGCTGATTTTGCTTATCTTGGGGCTCAAGTTAAATCCAATGGCTCTCATTCGATAATTTTTACTATAAATAGGGGTAGAAAGTGAGGGGTTAGAGGTGTAAAAAATTTTGTAACTCCATTTGGAGAGGAAGGTAACTCTTAATTGAGAAGGCCATCCAAATTTGTAACTTTTGTTACAATTAATAAAAAAAAATTTCTCCACTTCAAATCTTCTTCTCTTTGTTGGATGATGATGATGGAGATGAAGAAAAGTTTAAAGGTTTGTTTTTCTTTTATTTTCCTCTTTTATTTCTTTTTAGTAATTTCTTTATTATTGCTTATTAGTTAGATTTACATTCATGCTTGTAGTGTAGATTTATTTTTTTGTCTTTTTATTTCTTTTTGTACTTTATTTTGTAGAGTAGATTTATTTTCTTGTATTTAATTTTTGCAATTTATTTTGTAGTTTAGATTTTAATTCTTTGTAGTTAGATTTATTTCTTGTTCATAGTTTAGATTTTTATTTTATTTTTTTATTTTTGTAATTAGTTCTTTTTCTTCTTGTTTTTATTTCTTAAGATGTAAAATTAATTCTTGTAGGAATCTTAGAATTGTATGATGCTAGTCTAATTTCCTTTATATTATGCAAATTATTCTCTTTCACTTAAAATATTCATGTTTAGGATAATCAACTAGAGAACTAATCGGTAGAAGAAGAAATTGATAATCTATGCTTATCTTAAATGGTTTGATAGGTTATGCATATGAATTCTAGGATTACTATCTTGTTGTTACTTTTATCATAAATAGTAATTTTAACTTAGATGATAATTTGATAGGTTATACTTTCCTTAAATAGTTTGATAGTCTATGCTTAATAAATCTAAGTTAAAATATGATAAAAAGAGAATAGTTTGTATTTTGTAATTGAGATTAGCTAGTGGATTAAATTCTAGATTTCTCATATCTTAATTGAATCCTCCATCTTGACTTTCTTGAATTTTCTTTTCATTCTTGATTTTATTTCTTGATTTTATTCATTCTTCTTTCTTGCCTTATGATTTCATTTATTCTTTGATTCTTATTTCTTTTCTCTAAAATTCAATTTATTGTCTCTTGCATATATTCACAACAATCACTCATCATAATCATACATATTCTTTATCCTATTTTGTCACGCACACAACATAAGAACCTATTCTAATAATCTCTTAAAATCACATTCCTCGTGGGATCGATAACTTTTTATACTATAACTTGATCAATTGTGCACGTGCAAATTTGGTACATAATTATGCCGCATCACAAGGATACATCATTTGTCTTCTCTCCCGACTGCCTCAAAGCTTTTGAATATCTAAAAAAGGAGCTAACCACAGCTCCTATCATTCATGCACCGGACTGGACCTTACCCTTCGAACTGATGTGTGATGCATCTGATTCTACGATTGGTGCTGTTTTAGGACAACGGTTTGATGGAAAACCTCATGTAATCTACTACGCCAGTAGGACTCTGAATGATGCCCAACAAAATTACTCTGTCATAGAAAAAGAGTTTTTAGCTGTAGTCTTTGCCTTAGAAAAATTTAGGTCATACCTCATCGGTTTTTTAACCAAAGTTTTCACAGATCATGCCGCACTAAAGTATCTTTTGACCAAAAGGATGCTAAAGTACGGCTCATTATATGGATTCTCCTTCTTCAAGAGTTTGACATTTAAATTCTTGACAGAAGGGGAATAGAGAACCCCGTAGCAGATCACATCTCTCGACTCCCAAATGCACCAACATCAACCGTCCCGATCAACGAACATTTTTCAGATGAACAACTCCTAGAAATCCAATGTGTTCCATGGTTCGCCGACATTGTGAACTACATAGTCATGAACCAGATCCCTTCTCATTGGTCCAAACAGGATAGATCCCGTTTTCTCTCCCAAGTAAAATACTTTTACTGGGATGATCCATATATGTTTAAATACTGTCCTGATTAGATCTTTAGGAGGTGTGTTCCCACTGAAGAAACTAGGAGTGTTCTTTCCTTTTGTCATGAGCAAGCATGTGGGGGCCACTTTGGCCCAAGAAAAATAGCTGTAAAAGTTCTCCAATCTGGGCTATACTGGCCCACTCTTTTCAAGGATTCATATGAGTTTTGCAAAACCTGTAACCGCTGTCAGCTTTTAGGGAAGGTCACTAGGAGAAATATGATGCCTTTACAACCCATCTTTGTTCGTGGTGAAAATCGTGTCTTTCTTCATTGTTGATTCCATTGTCATCTTAAATACAGCTTTTTGAGTTACAAAGATCCGGTCTTTTTATAAGATCCGGTTACAATGAAAATCAAATAAAAAAAATAAAGATTACAACTTTCTCCTTTTTTGTCGAACAAATCACGAGGTCCTATTTTGCGGTCGCTCGCTTACGTGGGTTCTTCGCCTGCGCCGGGGTTTATCCGTTGACCACCACGAGATCTAGATCCGGTCGGATCTACGCAGTACGATGGGTATTATTTCACCAAGGAAATAATAGCCGGGGGGGATTAATTCATCAAGGAACTAATCGCCCAAATCTCGGGATCAAAGGCTAAGCTTTGATCCGGAGTACGCCTGCGTAGATCTGAGATCCGATCCTCTCGAACTCCTGCCTTATTTGGCGTTGACGATCGCTGAGCACCAGATCTGGATGAGCAAGTCCTCGAAGTCCCAAAGCTTGAATCTTTTTAAGTTCCGAGCCTTGAATCCTGCAGAGCTTCGCCTCCAAAAAATCCAACCTTTGAAAAATGAACACCCTTGGCCTATTTATAGGCACCCAGATCTGTGCCTGGGCACAAATCTGGGCTGAGGTGGCTCGGCCACAAGTGGCCGACCACCCCTGGGTGGCTCGGCCATGGCCGAGCCACCTTGGGGTGGCTCGGCCACCGAGCCACCTTCGGGTGACTCGGTTTTGGCCGGGTCTCTTTTGGTGTTGGTTTTGCCTTTGTTTTGTCCGTTGTTCGGTTCTGTGGTTGATTTGTTCATCTGGACTTTGATTTGGTAGTCTGGATCCTGATTTGGTATCTATAGGCGTATAAAACTGCCTATAGGTCCCTTAACACAGCTCGACGACGTCAATTCAACAAACCAACCATCGGGCGACGCACGCAAACAACGGACTGAATCCACTCACGTGCGGAATCAAGCTAACAGGTTGAGGAATCAACGAGTCACCCAACCAAGAGCGGACTCGGACGAATCACGATCGATTTAAGATCAGTTTTGAACTCAAACACCAAGGCGGATTTACTGCCAAATCAGGATCCAGACTACCAAATCAAAGTCCAAATGAACAAATCAACCACAGAACCGAACAACGGACAAAACAACGGCAAAACCAACACCAAAAGAGACCCGGCCAAAACCGAGTCACCCGAAGGTGGCTCGGCCATGGCCGAGCCACCCAGGGGTGGCCAGCCACTTGTGGCCGAGCCACCTCAGCCCAGATCTGTGCCCAGGCACAGATCTGGGTGCCTATAAATAGGCCAAGGGTGTTCATTTTTCAAAGGTTGGATTTTTTGAAGGCGAAGCTCTGCAGGATTCAAGGCTCGAAACTTAAAAAGATTCAAGCTTTGGGACTTCGAGGACTTGCTCATCCAGATCTGGTGCTCAGCGATCGTTAACGCCAAATAAGGTAGGAGTTCGAGAGGATCGGATCTCATATCTACGCAGGCGTACTCCGGATCAAAGCTTGGCCTTTGATCCCGAGATTTGGGCGATTAGTTCCTTGGTGAATTAATCCCCCCGGCTATTATTTCCTTGGTGAAATAATAACCATCGTACTACGTAGATCCGACCGGATCTAGATCTCACGGTGGTCAATGGATAAACCTCGGCGCAGGGGAAGAACCCACGCAAGCGAGGGACCGCAAAACAGGATCTCGTGATTTGTTCGACAAAAAAGGAGAAAGTTGTATCTTTATTTTCTTTTATTTGATTTTCATTGTAACCGGATCTTATAAAAAAATCGGATCTTTGTAACTCAAAAAGCTGTTATTTAAGATGACAATGGAATCAACAATGAAGAAAGACATGATTTTCACCGCGAACCATCTGGCAACCATAGTGGGAGCCGACGATCTCGCTGCCGAGATCGGAGCGTCACAGCCGCGGTCTCAATCCCGATCGTGGAGGAGGTCGAATACGAGTTCGACCAACAGAAGTTCGAGGAGTACCTGTCGTCGTCGTCCGGATCTACCTCCCCCCGAAAGTCCAAGAAGTTCTCCTCTAGGAGAAAGGTTTGTTGGTACGAAGATGTGCAAGAGACCAACGAAGATCTCGCCCCGTTTGATGCCAAAGCTGCATCGGGTGAGATCCCTCCAATTCCCAACCAGGTTAGATCTACTCTGGCCAACCCTTCCGCCGCAGAGGGTGTGGTGACTCTCTCGAAGAGAGTCCTCCAAAGGCAACATCAACGCCTTGCGAAACAATTCACAAAGGCCATGGAGTCTGTTGACGGGATCCGCTACAACGCGGATCTGAAGAACAAGAGAGGCAAAAAGCCTCAACAACTGATGAACGGTGGTTCCTCCAAGCCGCCAATAATGGAATGGGCCCATGTCAAACGGAACCGTTCAACGCTGGAGGAACGCATTCGCAAGCATCACGCACTATCAGCGCAGGCACGGGCTCAAGCTGAAGAAGCCCGTAGAAAGCTGCAGAAAGAGGTGGCCAAGAAACCGCCACCAACTCACAAAGTTGGAGGCCAAATTCCGAAGTGGCGATTCAGGCCAAAGAGCAACCTTTGCAGCCTTCGAAGCAGGTTCAACCTCCGGCGAACCAAACGAAGTCGCCGACAATTCCCATGGCTACTCCGGGAGGTCACGCAGAATCATCCCGGATAAAGAAGTCGGTTTTGGAGCGCCTCGGCCCACTTCCCAAAAAGTGAGGCAAAGCTCCAGTCCAAGAACGTTTGGGTCCAATGAAGAAGCCCTAAACGATTCAACATGCTGGGGGTCTCCGCAACCCTTAACATGACAAGGAAATCATGGCACCCAAGCGCACTACTTTGCGCATTGAAGTTCAGGAGCCCGCTAAAAATTCACGCCCACAAAGGCGCGTTTCGAGGCACGTGACTCTCGAAAGCCCGAAGAAGGCAATTCTCCCTCAGAAGGAAACGTTGTTGTCTGATGACGACGTTATACCTGAGAAGTCGTGTCAACACACGATAGGTTACTCCGACCGTCAAGCTGACGAGTTGTACTATCGTGATAGGAGCACGAGGAAAACCAGGAAGAGGAGTCCTCAAAGACTAGAGACTCAGTGCGTTCAAAGCTCATTCGGGCGGTACTGTCTGAGTGCAATTGCATCAAGGTAGTCCCCGAGAGAGTCTCAGTGTTCGAAAGGCTTAGCACCGAAACGCCAAAACCAAGGCATAGGCGTTTCCGACGAAGAAGAACGGTGGCCGGTGATGGAGAATTTCCGAGGGTCACCACCAACATGACCAGCAAGGGAACATCAGCTCAGGACAATCCCGAGGCGATTCCAGAAGTGCCCCATCGTGTAACTTGTCTGCAGTCCGGAGCTATTATTCGAGGAACCTACGGTAGGGTTCGGATAAGATTACCTTTGGGAGATGAAGAATCGGATGCTGGCTCGGCAGTTATATCTGATAACACCGTACCCAGTGAAGGACAACCCCACGAATCATTCATGATAATCGCGGAACAAGTGGCCAAAATGCTCGAAGATGCCATGGCTAAACAACAGGAGAGCTTTAGGTTCGAAATGCAGATGGCCATGCAGAGTATGAGAGAAATGCATGAGCAACAAATCCAGGCACTGACGAACCAGCAAGGCGAACCAAGCCGCCGTAATCATGTTGTTCAGGAAGTTGAGCATACGGATGCAGAGGAAACTCGCAATGCCAATAACCCTCCCGTTAATGTAGGGGGTGGCAATGAGGATGTTAGTCACAACACCACGCTTCCACCTCAGAATCGTGCTGATGAAAACTCGGGTGAATGTTTGAAGATCAAGAACCTCGAGAACAAGATCAATACGCTGATTTCTGCTCAAGAGGTGAAGAAAACGGGCATTCCTTGTCCATACCCAAGAGAATGGGAATCAATCCCATATCCGGCGAAATTCAACTTAATTAACTTCACACCGTTTGATGGGAAGGGTTCACCCACTCAGCATGTGATTTACTTCAAATCACACTTGGGGGTAATCTCTGATAATGAGCCTCTGATGGTGCGGTCATTCGTTGGCACTCTTCACGGAGCCGCCTTCGATTGGTATCGCCGCCTCAAGCCAGGTAGCGTGAACAGCTGGGAAGATATGGAGACTAAGTTCCTCACTAATTTCTTCGACGACGACACCGAGATATCTATCGGATCGTTGCTCGATGAGAAGCAGAAGGACGGGGAGTTAGTCGACACCTTCGTCAAAAGGTTTCGGAACAAGACGATGAATTGTTGGGACCCGATCACTGAGGAGTTCATCCTCCAGACCTACCATAACAATCTTTCACTGGATGTGTTGGAAGCAATAGGGACAGCACCGTCCAAAACGTGGAAGGATCTGAAGGTCCGAGGGGAGCAAGCTGAACGATTTCTCAGGAGGAAGAAGGCGGAGAGAGGCCAGCAAGTGGCGAATGCTCCAACGTAGAACTTCAACCAAAGGGGAAAAGGTAAGGCACATGCTAATGCAGTTGACGCTAACCAAACTTTCCAATTGCAACCTCAGCAACAGCAGCAACAGCAGCAACGGCAACAACGGCCTCAGAAGCAGAAATCTTCGAAGCCAAGGTTTCCCAAAGTTTACTCTTTCAAGGATGATGAAGTTCCCGGCATCTTCAAGTACTTGTTGGAGAATAACAAGATCCAGCTGCCGGTGATCGTAGATCAAGAAGGAGCTAGCAAAGTGACGGATCCGAAGTACTGCGCGTATCATAGAGCGGTCCACCACCCTACGAGGTCATGCTTCCACCTTAAGGATAAGATCCAGGCGTTAATCGATGTGGGCGTCATAACCCCGAAGCCTGCCAAGAACGTAGGAGCAAGCGCGGTGTCCATCAGCTTTGGATCGGTGCCCACAACATGGTTCAAGACGAAATACGTCACCAAAGTGGGAATGAAGACGGTGAATGATGACCCACACGGACAGCGCCAAAAGGGACTTGTGTCACACACAGCCCCGAACGGCGAAATCCTTTGGGTTCATCCGGATCTGATTGAAGACGAGCAGTGGGCGACTTCCTCGAGAAGAAAGGGTAAAGGCAAGGCCTGCAACACAACTTCCGCAATCTTCGAAGAGGATGGTGATGAAGCTCCTACCTTCCCACTCTCCGAAGAAGAACAAGAAGTCTTTGCCACCAGAAGAGGAAACCAATACCACTTCAATTATCCGTCACCTGATGATCAATTAGCTGAGCAGGGGGTGACTAAACGGGGACCAGCCAAAACTCTCACGGAGCTAGGGGTGATTGCAATTCCTAAACCGGTTGAAGATGCTCGACGACAGCCGATGGATAAGCAGAAAGAAAAGAGACCCCAGGAAGTGCAGAATCCGAAGCAGCCTCATTTCAGTCGTCCAATTGGAAAGGATAAACCGGAGAGTTCGAAAACTCCGCGCGTCTTCGATATCATGGCTCAATTAGCCAATATTCCAGCGCGGATAATGCTGTATGAGTTGCTGCGGTTGTCCAAGGAGACCAGGGAAGCCTTACAAGAGGCCTTGGCCGATTCAGAAGCGTTCCTCACTCGGATCAAGCCGGCACCTGAACTGTTAGCTCAACAATGCAACGTAGTGGCTAAGAACCTTCCCTGCATTACCTTCACCAAAGAGGACATGCAGACAAAGAATTCAAATCATGATCGACCGCTATACTTCATCGGGTACATTGGCTCCAGCGAAGTCAACCGAATCCAAGTGGATCCGGGTTCCGCTGTGAGCATTATGCCGCTTCGCCTGATGCATAGTCTTGGCATTCCAGTTAGCAAATTAGCGTCCACAGGCACCGTTATTTACGGATTCAACACCAGTGGGTCAAGGCCTTTGGGAAAGATCCGAATAAAATGTCAAATGGGCGATCTGAAGATGGAGGTCACGTGCTACGTGATTGATGCTGAGACATCATATAACTTACTACTGGGTCGGCCTTGGATCCATAGTAACGTTATAGTTCCCTCCACTCTACATCAGTGTCTGAAATATGTCGACACTGATGGTAGGGTCAGGACGGTGGTCACGGATAAGCAACCATTCAAAGGGTATGAGAATTACTTCACTGATTCTCTCCTTTATGGTAATGAATCCGATACGGAACCATCGGTCTAGGGCACGGACAGCGGAGAAGAAGCTGATTCCTAAGCCAGATTCGATTACAATGGTGGTTTTGTTTTAAATAACATTGTACCCTTTGTAATCAATCTTGACGATGAATAATCGTCAGATGGCAGTTGTAACTGGTAACTTGCTAATAATGAAATAAACGATGATTTAGAGTACTCACTGTCTCTCGATGATGTGATAAAAGGATTGTACGATAATCCCGATCTGTATATGCCGCTTCGATCATCTTATGTAACAAAGAAAAGCCTCCAGCATTCTTTCGGGACAACCCTGGTTATCCCTGCCAAAATAGGAGGCGAAAAGGAAGTGATTTACGGTAAAGGAGAGAATCTTCCGTTACCAGATCATTTCTTAAAAGAAGATGAGAATGATGACAAACCTGGTCAACATCTATCTAAGTATAGTCCGGAAGCGCGCAAGCTCATGGAAAAACAGGGATATGATTTCATACTCGGAGAAGGTTTATACTTCGATCGAGGTTCCCGTATTCCAGTCAAAGCGGCATATGTACCAAAAGGGAAATCAGATGATTATTACCGTCACAAAAGAGGCTTAGGCTACGTCTCCTCGTCTGATGATGAATATGGTTGGCAAATTATCGATCAAATTGCTAACAAAGCTAAAGATGGGTACTTGCCAGATTCCTCAGAATGGGACTCCGATACGAGTTTGGGGGAAGTATTTAAAGCCCTAATGACGAACATGACTACAGCTGATCCATCTACGATGGAGGACGACGATCAAATGCTAACGTGGGAAGACCCATGGGTTCATCACCTGAACATGCAGTACGGTGATAGGTTTGAACAGAGGGAACCCCCCCACTGAAGATGAAGTAGTCCAAATTAATATGGGCGATGAGGCCAACCCAAAGCCCATATTCATCAGCGGTAGTCTTCCCCCAAATGAGAAAGAGGAATTAATTGCTCTCATCAGGGAGTATATCGACGTCCTCGCCTAGAACTATGAAGACATGCCAGGGCTCGACCCCAATATGGCAATGCACCGCCTCGATATCAAGCCGGATGCCAAACCTGTCAAACAATAGCAAAGACGGTTTCGTCCGTAGATTATGGAAGCCATTGAGGCAGAGGTTAAGAAGTTGATCGACTCAGGATTTATCCGAGAGGAGCAACATCCAGACTGGCTAGCCAACATCGTTCCCGTCATGAAGAAGAATGGCAAAATCAGGATTTGCATCGACTTCAGGAACCTGAATGCGGCATGTCCAAAAGACGATTTTCCTTTCCCAATCATGGACGTCATCATCGACAATACGTGCGGATTTGAGAGGATGTCTTTTATGGATGGCTTTTCAGGATATAACCAAATCAAGATGCATCCAGATGACGAGAAGCATACAGCGTTCAGAACGCCACTCGGTGTCTTTTGCAACACGATGATGCCTTTCGGTCTAAAGAATGCAGGCACCACATACCAGCGAGCAATGACTAAGATTTTCTAAGAACATCTCAGGAAAACGGTTGAGTGCTACGTTGATGATTTGGTTGTGAAAAGCCGCAACAAAGAAGATCACATCAAGGACTTGAAGACGATGTTCGATCTCATGCGGAGTCATCAGTTGAAGATGAACCCCACTAAATCCTTCCTTGGAATGTCCAGCGGAAAATTCCTTGGATTCGTCGTCACCACTAAAGGTATACGTATCGATCCCGATAAGGTAAAGGCGATACATGAATTATAACCCCCTAGAAATCTAAGAGAACTCAGAGGATTACAAGGGCGTTTA
Organism: Asparagus kiusianus; assembly: GCA_022839385.1. Classification (NCBI taxonomy): domain Eukaryota; kingdom Viridiplantae; phylum Streptophyta; class Magnoliopsida; order Asparagales; family Asparagaceae; genus Asparagus; species Asparagus kiusianus. The sequence goes on from BQKN01000277.1 coordinate 142,943, forward strand.
GCTTACATCCAGCGGTTCATCTCAAATCTTTCTGGGAAGTGCCAACCATTCTCTAAGCTAAACAAGAAGGGTGTGTCATTTATTTGGGACGACGCCTACCAAAAAGCACTCGAAGATATCAAAACATATCTGACGAATCCCCCTGTTCTTGTCGCACCAAAATCAGGTAAACCGTTCTTGATTTACATCAAGGCGATGAACCATTCGATAAGTGCTTTATTAGCACAAGACGATGATAATGGTCACGAACAGGCAGTCTATTACCTAAGTCGGACATTGATAGGCGTCGAGTCTCGATATCCGATGATTGAGAAAGAATGTCTCGCATTGGTATTCGTAGTACAAAAGATGCGACATTACTTGGTTGGGCAGACGATTTACGTCATTTCCAATGTTAATCCGGTACGGGTATTTATGACTCAACCGGGTTCGATGAATTGGCGGTTAGCGAAGTGGGCCCTTCTCTTGTCCCAGTATGATTTGCACTTCAAACAGCAGAAGTCGGTCAAAGGACAAGCGATTTGTGATCTCTTGGCGGCAAGCCCGACAACGGATACGGCAGAAGTATATGATGACTTGCCGGACGAAACCCACGAGGTTAACACCACGTCGCATCAACAAGTATGGCAATCGTACTTCGATGGTGCTTCGAGGGCAGCTAATGTGGCAATAAACCCTGGATGTTCTAGAGTCTCCTCCGGAGTCGGAGTTGTTTTAGTTTCCCCGGGGAAGCATGTGATGCCTCGAGCATATTCACTAACTAGTCCGTGTTCCAATAACGTAGCCGAGTACAACGCGCTCCTCATTGGACTCAGTTTTGCCAAGGAGCTGGGGTCGAATATCTCGAAGCTTTTGGGGATTCTCAATTGATAGTCAACCAAGTCCGTGGAGAGTATGAAGTCAGGAACCAAGACCTGATCCCATACCACCAGGAGGCCATCAAAATGGCATATTCTTTTGAAGAATTCTATATTGAATACATTCCTCGTCTCCAGAACGCTTATGCAGATGCACTGGCAGCACTAGCAGTATCACTCGCGCAGCCGCCCGAAAATGAACTGCTAGTCACAGTAAGATCACACCAACTCTGCATACCCATATACGATATGGATATCGAAGAGGAGGATGATAGAAACGTAAACGCCAAAGAGGTGAACTCAACCCAAATCGGGTCTGAGTCCCGAGATTGGCGTTTTCCCATCATTGACTACGTCCAATATGGTATTTTGCCGGAGGATGTAAAAGAAAGAGAATCAATCCGCCGAAGAGCACCAAGGTTCTTCTATAATACCGAGACCCATACATTATACCGTCGGGGGTACGATGATTTGTTACTGCGATGCCTTTCGAATGAAGAAGCAGAAGAAGTTCTTAAGGAAGCACACGAAGGAGGATGCGGTGCGCATCAGCCTGGTCCCAAGCTGTATGATCGAATCAGAAGAATGGGGTATTTTTGGCCAACAATGGTACGTGATGCAATCGAATACGCACGAGGATGTCACGCCTGTCAAGTGCACGCAAATTATATGCACCAACCACCGGAGCGGTTACACACGTCAACCACATCCTGGCCATTCGAGACATGGGGTATGGACATTGTTGGTCCTATTTTTCCCCCTTCAGTCAAAGGTGATCGATTCATTCTGGCGATCACGGATTACTTTTCAAAGTGGGCTGAAGCGATTCCGCTTAAAGAAGTGAAGACGAATAACGTCATCAATTTCATCAAGCATCATGTCATATACCGACACGGCATGCCAAGGCGGATCATTCATGACAACGGTCCACAATTCATAAGCAACGCTTTTGTCAGATTCTGTGACAAGTTTAAGATTAAAGATGTTTCGTCGACAGCTTATTACCCCACTGTGAACGGATTAGCTGAGGCTTTTAACAAGACGATCATCAAGATCCTGTCAAAGCTCGTGAAGACCAATAAACGAGATTGGGACGATAAACTTGGCAAAGCGCTCTGGGCTTATCGTACCACCATACGCACACCTACGGGAGCCACCCCATATTCGTTGGTGTACGGATGTGAAGCTGTGCTACCGTTGGAGATTCAAATTCCCTCCCTTCGGATCGCTCTCGCAACGGAGATGACGACCGAAGAGCAACATCAGAAACGTCTCGAAGAACTCGAAATGTTAGATGAAAGGCGCTTGGAAGCTCAACAACACATCGAGTTTTATCAAGCCAGGATATCTAGGGCTTTTAACAAGAGAGTTCGACAAAGAAGCTTCAAGGAAGGAGATCTGGTCCTCGCTGCTCGCCGACCGATAATCCTCAACTCCAAGAAGAAAGGTAAATTCGAACCCAAATGGGAAGGGCCATTTGTGATAGACACAGTCTACTCAAATGGCGCTTATCGTCTAATTTCTCTAGAGGGCGTCAGGCAATTAATGTCAATAAATGGGAAGTTCCTGAAAAAGTACTATCCCTAGTACATTCAGGATAACCCATTTATCGGGAAGTTCCTTGAAGAATATTACACTTAATATTCTAGAGGATAACCCAAAATCATTTTTCACCACCAAAATCCCTCACTGATCAATTTCAATTGACAGTGAGTCCACCAAAAATGTTCTTCTAGCCCTCTTGACTCTTTCCATGAACAAGAGGTCTACTTTCAGTTCGGAGTCCCCTTTCGATAAACGAAAGAACTTCCTTTCTTTTCTCTTTGGTTAAACCTTCTTATGGTTATAACCGAAGTTGAAATTTCACTTCGATAAACGAGGAACTCATCTTTCGATCAGATAACCAATCCTATAAAAGGTAAGTTTATCTAGATCTTCCAGATTCTCGAAGTGGAGATCCCACTTCTAGTTTCTTTTGCGATGGAAATAGAATATAAAATTCTTCCTTTCCATAGTCAAGGAATAGAAGATAAAATTCTTCCTTCCTTGTATTCGGGTTCGCCTTCACCCTAAAAGAAGACCGGGAAATAGAATATAAAATTCTTCCTTTCCCGCACCGATCTTTTTCCAAGAATTCATCAAATTTAGGATTCATCCTAGGAAGTTTATCCCAAATCCTAAGCAGGGATAAGTCTGCACCTAACACGTGCTGCCGGTTTAGTCTTTCTCCGTAGAAGAAGACACCAGAGCTCGATGCTGGGGTATCTTATCCTGAAACCTAAGTAAGGATAAGTCTGCGCCTAACACGCGCTGCCGGTTTAGTCTTTCTCCGTAGAAAAAGACACCAGAGTTCTATTCTGGGGTATTTTATCCTGAAACCTAAGCAAGGATAAGTCCGCGCCTAACACGCGCTGCCGGTTAGTTCTTAACCGTTAAAAAAGAACACTCGCCCACATATTCAATATTGTGGCAGGTTGTTATTAATAACACCAAAATCCATGCCTTACACGCATGGGGAATTTCATCCTGAATCCTAAGAAAGGATATGTCGGCGCCTGACACGCGCCGCCGGTTTAGTCTTTCTCCGCAGAAAAAGACACCAGAATTCGATTCTGGGGTATCTCATCCTGAAACCTAAGTAAGGATAAGTCAGCGTCTGATACACATTGCTGGGTAGCCTATTCCCATGACAATGGCGAAGTCTACGTATTCAAAGTCGTAGCAAAGAGTCTAAGGGAGTTCATTCCGTTAGCACAACGTCACATGCGGAACGGATTTAGACAATCCGCATGCTAGCCCGACTCAAACGGTAGTCGGTAAAGGCTAATCAAATCCGTTTAAGGCTGGGGGTTAGTCAAAAATCCTAAAGTCAACGCCTAACACGCGTCGCCGGGTAGCCTATTCCCGTAACAAATGGCAAAGCCTATGTATTCAACATCATAGCACAAAGTCTAAAGGAGTTCATTCCTTTAGCACAACGTCACATACGGAACGGATTAAAATAATCCGCATATAAGCCCGATTCAAACGGTAATCGGTAAGAGCACATTAAATCCGTTGAAGGCTGATGATTTGCCAAAAATCCTAAGTCAACGTCTCATACACGTTGCTGTTTAGTCTTTTCACAGGAAAAAGACGAAGTCTACGTATTCAATATCGTAGCACTAAAAGGGTTAACTCTTTTAGCTTAACGTCACATGCGGAACGGACTTAAACAATCTGCATGCTAGCCCGACTTAAACGGTAGTCGGTAAAGGCTAATCAAACCTGTTGATGGCTGAGAATTTGCCAAAAATTCTATAAATACGAGTCATTGACGCATCAATTTTATAGATTGGTCTCGTGACTCAAGTATCTGCCACGCTCTAATTCCTTAAGAGCTTAAACTGTGTATACTCCAGAAGACGTACGAGTATAAACTATGTCGGACGCCGGACAACGCATCACAGTGAAGCCTGGACGTCGGACAACGCGTCGCAATAAAGCTTGGACGCCGGACAACGTGTCACAAAGAAGCACAAACGCCGGACAACGCGTTATCGATGATTAGTTCTATGTTGAAACAGCAAACTCGAGCTAAAAAGCCAGGAAATCGAGAATCGACTTCAAATTCAAAATTCCGACAGACGGTCAGACAATGAATGCAGCACCGGAACCCTCACAGACATTCGACAAAGCACCGAATAGCCTGGAGGATTGAAGGAATCAAGAATAGAAGCCATTCCAGATATCCCGTCATAACCAATTGAAGGACGGGACAATCATATCCAAAGCATTCCAGACTCTTCTATAAAAGAATGAGGCTGAAATACTTTGGAGGGGGTATCTGTAGGCGTATAAAACTGCCTATAGGTCCTTTAACACAGCTCGACGACGTCAATTCGACAAACCAACCATCGGGCGACGCACGCAAACAACGGAATGAATCCACTCGCGTGCGGAATCAAGCTAACAGGTTGAGGAATCAACGAGTCACCCAACCAAGAGCGGACTCAGACGAATCACGATCGATTTAAGATCAGTTTTGAACTCAAACACCAAGGCGGATTTACTGCCAAATCAGGATCCAGACTACTAAATCAAAGTCCAGATGAACAAATCAACCACAAAACCGAACAACGGACAAAACAACGGCAAAACCAACACCAAAAGAGACCCGGCCAAAACCGAGTCACCCGAAGGTGGCTCGGTGGCCGAGCCACCCAAAGGTGGCTTGGTGGTCGAGCCACCCTAAATTGGGTGGCTCGGCCGCCGAGCCACCTCATGGTGGCTCGGCCATGGCCGAGCCACCCAGGGGTGGCCGGCCACTTGTGGCCGAGCCACCTCAGCCCAGATCTGTGCCCAGGTACAAATCTGGGTGCCTATAAATAGGCCAAGGGTGTTCATTTTTCAAAGGTTGGATTTTTTGGAGGCGAAGCTCTGCAGGATTCAAGGCTCAGAACTTAAAAAGATTCAAGCTTTGGGACTTCGAGGACTTGCTCATCCAGATCTGGTGCTCAGCGATCGTCAACGCCAAATAAGGCAGGAGTTCGAGAGGACCGGATCTCAGATCTACGCAGGCGTACTCCGGATCAAAGCTTGGCCTTTGATCCTGAGATTTGAGCGATTAGTTCCTTGGTGAATTAATCCCCCCCGGCTATTATTTCCTTGGTGAAATAATACCCGTCGTACTACGTAGATCCGACCGGATCTAGATCTCGCGGTGGTCAACGGATAAACCCTGGCACAGGCGAAGAATCCACGCAAGCGAGCGACCGCAAAACAGGAGCTCGTGATTTGTTCGACAAAAAAGGAGAAAGTTGTAATCTTTATTTTTTTTATTTGATTTTCATTGTAACCGGATCTTATAAAAAGTTGCTGTTTTCATTGCTTTGGTATCTGTTACAACTTCAATCGTTACAACAGAGTTTAAATGAAAACAAGAGATATTACAACTTTATCGAAAATAAACACGAGAGCCATGGTGTCTCGGCACCATGGCCGAGACACCCCAAGGGGGTGTCTCAAGACCATAGCCGAGACACCCCCCCTAGGGGTGTCTTTGGGCCGCACCGTGGACACCTCCCCCCTACCTTCTTGAGTGCTATAAATAGCCCCCCTTGGCCTTCATTGTAAAGGGCTGATTTCTTTGGAGTAAAAGGCAAAGGCTCTGAATTCAAGGCTGAATTATCTTAGCCAAGGATTCTCCTTTGTTCGAAGCGGCGAAGCCCTGCCGGAGAGCGGAGTCTGAAGATTTCTGAAGCAGCGAAGCTCTGCCGACACGAGGAGTAAGGAGTTCTTCATCAGTCTCCTTCATTCACCCCCTTCCATTTCCTTAGTGCTGCCCATTAGCGGTGACCACTAAGAAGAGCTAGTGTCTCGTTTTAGCCGAGACATAAGCTTATAACTTCTAGATCTCACGCGGATCGACGAAGTTCTGTTTCTATATCCCTTCGCGGATAGACGAAACTCTGCCGGATTATACCGGAAAGGATCTTGAAGAGTCGGCGGTCCACGGATATCGACATCCCCGTCACATGCCAACAACCCACGCAAGCGAGACCGTACCAAACCGGGCTCTCGTGTTTATTTTCGATAAAGTTGTAATATCTCTTGTTTTCATTTAAACTCTGTTGTAACGATTGAAGTTGTAACAGATACCAAAGCAATGAAAACAGCAACTTTTGAAGGAAACA
>BQKN01000277.1:159474-185404 GCA_022839385.1 Asparagus kiusianus
GGTTACGTGTTGACCGGCGTCCACCTTAGGGTTTTGGAACCGCGTGGGTTGACTTGTGGAATTCATCCACACACTCACAATTGGTGTGGAATTGGCATGTGTTGGATTTGGAAAAAAGAATTAGAGGGTCGGAAAACAATTCGGGGAGTCGAAATATCGCGCGGGGGCCAAAGACCCGGGCAAAACACCCCTGGGTACCTCAGCAAGGCCGAGACACCCATGGGGTGTCTCGGTTTTGCCGAGACACCCCTAGGGGTGTCTTGGGTATTGTTGTGGTCCCCTCCCTTTTTCTTTTGTCTTTTACCTCTTTTGGCTCTTGCACATGGTCCCCCCTCACCTTTAATTTGAATTTTAAGAGAATCTCTCCTTAGCTTTAAGACCGAACCACCCCCCCATCATTTCGGTTTTGGTGGGCTCTTTCTTCCCAAGAGCTTTCCTCCATTGATTTTGCCAAGAACCCATCAAACTCTTAAGCAGATTTCGGTTTTGTGGGTTCCCTTTTGGCCAAATCATCTCCTCTCTAAGCTAAAGCTCTTCTCCAAGCTTCAAGCTCCAAGAAGGCCCTCTTGATTTGGTGAGTTCCCTTTCCCATCTTCTTATTTTTTGATAAAGATTAGATCTTTATGCTTAGTAGATAGTGGGTTTAGCATGCTCAACACTTTGAGGGTTTTTTGTGCGAAAGAAGTAATGGCCGAAATTTTGAGGGACTTGTTTGCAAAAATAGGACTGAAATTCTGTGGGGGGTTTTGCGTAAAGATGGACTGATCTTTGGGATTAGGGTTTCATACCCATTTAGCCAAACTTTTTTTTTTTGGGGAGGTTAGTGTGCAAAGAAACAATGTTTGTTTGAGGGGTTCACTTGCAAAACAGCCCATCAAATGCAAAGGGGTTTATTTGCAAAAGATCTGAAATTCGTGAGGGCTTTTATGCCAAAATGGAACTGAAATTTTGGGACTTGGGTTTGTGTCCATTTGATGAAAAGAGATGAGGGGTGCTTTATGCAAGAGAATCAAAGGGTTGTTTGAGGGGTTATTTGCAAAACAGCCCATAAATGTTCTTAGAGGGGCTTATTTGCAAAAGAACCACGAAATTGGGGCTAAAATCTAAATTGTTTTAAACCCCAAATTCTTGATCAAATTTTTGGTAAAAGCATGTGGATGCAAAACCAAAAGTTTGAGGAGGGGCTTTTATGTAAAATTGACCAGATTTTGCAAAAGGGCTTATTTGCAAAATTTGATCAGAATTATAGGGTACCGGGATGTTAGATGATCAAGTATAATGACCACGACCCGTGTCCTTGACCTGAATTTGGCCTTGAGCACGGGGGGTATTTTGGGTATTTCGCCAAAATTTATCGCGAAACGACGATTATCGTTTGGCGTGCACGAAATTCGTAGGTTTAATTAGACTTTAACTGTAAAGTCCTATTTGTTTATAGGATTTCCAGTCCAAGTGCTTAATTTCCCCTTTTTCGATATTTCGTGTATATATATTGTACCTGATGTACTGCTCTTCACTGCAGATTTGCGATGTCTCCCCGTCAATCTCGACCTTCCGGGAGTTACTTTTGCCCACCGCATAGCGAGGAGGAGGCTCCTAAGATGTCGTCCTCAGTGGCTTCTTTCCTCGGGGGTGAGAATTTATATTTTCTGTACCCCAGATTGACCTCTCGCGGGTCATGACGGAAGAATCGATACCCCTCCCGCGGGGGTTAAGGTTTCAGACTTGTTTTGCTTAGCCAATTCAAGTCTTCGGGTATATTGGGGCGATCTCGTGTTGCCTTACGCTTTATAGGTCGGTATATGTTATCACGTGATTTACGTGATTGTATACCGTCCTCCTGGCGTAGGGCACTTGAAATCGTCTTCGCCAATTATCCCGTGAGCAACCTCGTTTTGCTTTTACGAGATAGATTTTTTTTTTGACACCATCTTTATGCTTTGTTGTAGTTGAGCTTTCCGGTGGTAGCCTTCCTTCTCATACGACTACCGGTCGCAGCCGCGAAATCATCCTGATATCCGACGATGAAGGGGAAGAGGATCCCGTTGTTGCAATTATATCCGACCAAGGATCTGTCTCTTCGGTCCCCGAATCAGTGCAGGACGTTTTCCAAAAGATAGAGAGGGTTGTGCAACAAACGGTCGGTGCCATTAGTTGTGGACAGGGGAGATCCTTTGATTTGTCCCTTTTCATAGAAGACAGTCTTGAGGACATTCGGCGTGTGGGTGGCCCCCGGCTAGCCGGACAATGTGAGGCGAGGTTGACTTGCTTAGAGGAACTGATATATCATTTGGAAGAGTTGGTAGACCTCGACTCTTATGATGAGGACACGCCGCTCATGCTCGATGCTCAGATTCAGAGGACACATGAACGTAGGGCCCGAATGCGGCGTATATCAGAGCAAGAAGTAATTGTCGCGAACTTGTATGAACGGCAACGTCATCTGCAGACCAAAATGGACGCTTATAACGATATGGCTGATAGGACTGGGATTAGAACCGCTCAAGGGGAGAGGACTCTAAAAGATTTTGAGCGTGAGGGCACTCGGGTTCAAAATGTTTATAGAGGAGAGTTGGAGGTTCTTCGCATGTTGCGCCGAGAAGATGTAGCTGCCGACACTGCCGCCACTCTTGCTTATGCCCGGCTTCAGAAGGAAGAAAAGGAGAGGGTTCGAGCGGAACACGCCGAGAAGATTGCCGCTGTTAAGGCTAAGCTTGCTTCTTTCAGTCTGTTAGATCTGATTTGAGACATTTTCTTGTATCTCTATTTAGTTTGATCTGGTTATGTTCCTCTGTTGATTGTGAACCTGATGGTCACGCTACTTGTAGGATTTCTGTTGGCCGACCCACAACCTTCAACAGGTTTGATAAGCCGATGTGTTAGGAGAATTGCTTTTGCTTCTTTCCTGATGTTTCTTTACAGAATTTTTGGTACACCCCCAGCCCTCAATGGGCCTGACATGCTGCAGTATCCTCTTTAATCGGTGTAGTATTCGGGATTTTTGGCAAACCCCCAGCCTTCAACGGGTTTGATATGCCTTTACCGACTACCGTTTGAGTCGGGCTAGTATGCAGGTTGTTTAAATCCGTTCTGCATATAACGTTGCGCTAAGAAAATTGCTTCTCTTAGACTTAGTGCTATGATTTTGAATACATAGACTTCGTCTTTCTCACGGGAAAGACTACCCGGCAACGCGTGTTAGGCGCTGACTTCATCTCTGTCTTTTCTAAAAGCAAAGACAGGGGAAAATGGTGCTATGCTTTTGAATACATAGACTTCGTTTTTCTCACGGGAAAGACTACCCGGCAACGCTTGTTAAACGTTGACTTAATCTCTGTCTTTTCTAAAAGCAAAGACAGGGGAAAATGGTGCTATGCTTTTGAATACATAGACTTCGTTTTTCTCACGGGAAAGACTACCCGGCAACGCTTGTTAAACGTTGACTTAATCTCTGTCTTTTCTAAAAGCAAAGACAGGGGAAAATGGTGCTATGCTTTTGAATACATAGACTTCGTCTTTCTCACGGGAAAGACTACCCGGCAACGCTTGTTAAACGTTGACTTAATCCCTATCTTTTCTGAAAGCAAAGATAGGGGAAAGGGGAGAGGAAGAATTTTATATTCTATCTCCTGATGCTGCAGAGGAAGAATTTTATATTCTATCTGCAGCTGAAAAAATGTTCCAACGACCGTACCTTCAGTCGGTTTGGTCATTCGGATCTGAAGAGGAAGAATTTTATATTCTATCTTCAGTAGAAAAGGAAACTCGGGGTGGGATCTCCACCCCCAGAATCCGCAAGGTGAAACTAAGAGTGGGATCTCCACTCCGAGAATCGGAAAGTTCACACGACCCTAACTGTCGTAAGGTTTGGTCATTTGAACCTGAAGAGGAAGAATTTTATATTCTATCTTCAGCAGGAAAGGAAACTCGGGGTGGGATCTCCACCCCCAGAATCCGATGGGTGAAACTAGGAGTGGGATCTCCATTCCGAGAATCGAAAAGATTCGGATAACCCTAACTGTCGTAAGGTTTGGTTACTCGAATTGAAAGTGGACCTCTCGTTCATTGGAGGAATCGAGAAGGGATTTTGGTTGTGGTCCTAACTGTAGTAAGGTCTGACCAAGTGGGAAGTTTGAGACGATCCTAACCGCAAAGGGTTTGACCGATCGATTTGTGGACCTCTCGTTCTTTGGACGAATCGAGAGGGGAATTTGGCTTTGGTCCTAACTGTAGTAAGGTTTGACCAAGTGGGAATTGTGTGGTGGAGACTATGAGCAGTCAAACACCACTGAAAGTTTTGTGAGGGAGAATTGATCGTACTAAGTGATCAGATTTCATCTCAACAAAAGAGAATTAGACTCTGTTAAACAAGAACATTCGGACTTCGAATATTGATTTCTTGTTCATCAGCGACCGGGTTATCCCTAAGAATACCCCGATGTGGTATTCTTCCGGGAACTTCCCGGTATCTCAATTCTTCTGAGGATACTAAGGATAGTATCCCTTCAGAAATTTGCCATTTATTGGCATCATAAGCCGGTCATCCTCTTTGGAGACTAGGCGATATGCACCGTTCGAGTAAACTGTTTCTACTACGAACGGTCCTTCCACTTTGGGTTCAAACTTATTGAAAATCATCAGGAGACTGGTTCAATAAGTAGTATTGGTCTCGGGTTATCCTTAAGAATATTACGTATAATATTCTCCAGGAACTTCCCGTTAGATACAAAGGAACAGTTTATACTCATATTCCCGTTGGAGTCTTGAAAGAAGCAGTTTATACTCATATACTTTTTTCGGAGTGTGGTGGTCGTTCTCATTCGGTTTGTTCTGCGATTGAGACGCCGGCTTCAACTAAGGCCTGTATCGTATTCTTGAGAGCGATACAAGCCTCGGTGGGATGAAGGACCCTTCTGTGGTACTCACAATATTTTGGGTCTGAAATCTGGTTGGCTTCCTCCTGATCTTTGATGGGTGGGAGCTTGATTTTGTCGTTTTCCAGAAGATATTCAAGGATGTCTGGAACATCATCGTCCTTGAAGGAGTATCGTTGTATCTGAAGCGACCGTTGTGGTAATCGCTCCCGTAGTAGTCGTCGCCATGATTGATTAAAATCATCCGACCTGGGCCTGAACTCCGGTTGACTCCCCTCAGCTTTCTTTCTTTTGGGATAACGCCTGACGGGGGAGGTGACCGGTTCGACCTCCCTCTGGTTCTCTTCACTTCTCACCAGATGATGTTGAGAAGAAGGAATTGAGCCACCCCCAGCGTCATCGAAAGGCGAGGTCACACCACCCCCAGCGTTACCGAGGGGCGAGGTCACACCACCCCCAGTGTTACCGAGGGGTGAATCAGCCTTGATGACCATATCTAGATTCGGACTGTTGTTACTTGTCCTATTTGGAATAGGCGTGATTGGCATAGTGTAACAACTAGACTCCAATTGACGTTCTTGAACCTGCAACTCTTTTATTTGTTGCATGGCCGCCTCCATCCTAGCGTCAAATTCTTCTTTCTGCTTGATTAGCGCTTCTTGAACAATTTGAGTGAGTTGGTCAGGGGTGATGGTGAACGCCTCTCTCGTGCCTTTTGAAAGCTGTGATAACTCTTGTAGAGTTATTTTCACTGGGATGTTAGCCAACCGGGTCATAACATCAAAGTGGTATGAAGTATCTGAATTTCCCGGTTTATCTCTTCCAATCTGTTGATTGACTCGAGACTGCATCGGGTTTTGAACATCTTGGCGCAGGGGCTCCTGTTGGGTCCTCTCAACAGATGTGGGGATAGTTGTAATCGTTCCTGCCCCAGCCAGTCGACCGTACTCGTTCCCGTCTCTGGTGGCGAGGACTGGTTCCTCTTGGTGGATGGTCAGCGTTGCGACTTGTTGGTCGTGCATCTCCCTCACTTGTTGCACGGCCATTTTCGTTTCAAACCTGGGACCCTCTTTTCGCTTAGCCAGGGCCTCCTCAAGCAGCTTATTTACCTGTTTGGCCCTAATCACGAGCGATTCATAAGGTTGCCCCATGTCATCAGACGCTACTGCCGAGCAAGAGTCTGAATCAGTATCCGTCTCCTCTTCTTCTAAAGAAAGCTTCTTTGGCGCCCTCCGGTAATCCTTCCGGCTAATGGCTCCTGATCGTAACCGCGTCATGTATGGGGATGCCCTGGCAGGTTGATCCGGGCTGAAGTATTGGGATGATCCTTCTTTGAATTTCTTCGTGTCCTGCACATACCTTTTTCGGGGTTTTTCCACACCCCCAGCTCTATAGTACAGCTCGTCAGTTTGGTAACTGGAGCAACCTATAGAGCGTTGGCCTGTGTTCCCCGGTTTGTCTCTCCCAATCGGATGATTGAATCGAGACTGTCTCGGGTTCTGAGCTTTTTGACGTACAGGCTCTTTTCTCTTATCCTTCTGTGGGATTCTCTCCGTCGCCACTGCAGGTGTTGGGGGAATTGCTGAAATTCCCAACTTTGCAAGCGTCTTGGAAGGTGGGGTTTTGGTACCCAACTGCTCGGTGGCATCTGGATACTTGAAGTGATATTCGTTCCCGCTTCGGGTTGCAAAAGCTTCCTGCTCGTCTTCAGAAAGCGGGAAGGTCGGGACTTTGTCATCATCCACCCCTGGTATGGCAGAAGCACCGTAGCATGATTTGCCTTTCCTCTTCGACTTCTTCTTGTTCCTTGTGGAAGAGGTCCCGGCCCACTGTTCATCTGCGATCAAGTCCGGATGAACCCACAAGATCTCGCCATTTGGGGCTGTGTGTGGCACAAGCCCTTTCTGGCGCTGCTGGTGTGGATCATCGTTCACTGTCTTCACCGCCGCTTTGATCACTAACTCGTGTTGGAACCAACTCGAGGGAACCGATCCAAAGCTAATGGATACGGTGTTCACACCCACCTTCTTCTCTTTGGGCTGTTTCATAGTGATGACCCCAACATCGATCAGGGCCTGAATCTTATCCTTGAGGGCGTAGCATACCTTGGTAGGATGGTGCACAGCTCGGTGGAATGCGCAGTATTTCGGATCGTTGACCCTCTTGGCATCTTCTTGATCCTGAATTGGCGGCAGCTTGATCTTGTTATTCTCGACCAAATACTTGAAGATACCGGGGATTTCATCCTCTTTGAACGAGTAGACTTTTGGGAACCTCGGCTCCCCAACCTTTTGCTTCTGGGGCTGTTGTTGCCATCTCGGTTGTTGAGGCGCCCTCTGTTGCTGCTGTTGCGGCTGCTGCGGCTGTTGCGGCTGTTGCGGTTGTGCTTGCACTTCAAAGACTTGATTTGCGACTACCGCATTCGCATGCGCCTTCCCTTTACCCTTGGGGGTAAAATTTGGTTGCGGGGCATTATTGGGTATTTGTCCCCTCTCTGCCTTTTTCCTCTTGAGGAATCGTTCAGCTCGCTCTCCCCGCATCTTCAAGTCCTTCCAGGTTTTAGATGGCGCCATTCCCATGGCTTCAAGGATGTCGAGCGTCAAATTGTTGTGGCAAGTCTCAAGGATGAAATCCTCGCTGACCGGATCCCTGCAATTCATAGCTTTGTTCCGGAACCTTTTCACAAAGTTTTCAACCGTCTCGCCGTTCTTTTGTTTTTCATCGAACAGCGTGCCGATTGAAACCTCGGTGTCATCATCAAAGAAGTTTGTTAGGAACATGTCCTCCATGTCATCCCAGCCGTTGATACTTCCAGGCTTGAGACGGCGGTACCAATCGAAGGCAGCTCCGCGAAGAGTGCCGACGAATGACCGCACCATGAGGGGCTCATTTCCGGAAATGATTCCTAAATGAGACTTGAAGTAGATTAAATGCTGGGTAGGGGAACCCTTCCCATCAAACGGCGTAAAGTTAATCAGATTAAACTTTGCCGGATATGGGATTGATTCCCACTCCCTCGGATATGGGCAGGGTATACCGGATCTCTTTACCTCCTGAGCATTCATCAATGCATTGATCTTGCTCTCCAGGTCTTTCATCTTCCTGTCCTCACTCGTCTCGGTCTTCGAGTGGCTTCTGGGAGAGGCGGCGTGGTCCTCTTTTGCATTATCTTCTGCAGGCCCACCCCCATTGTCGGTGTTGACAGGAGGGACATTGATATTATCCGCCTCCCGTTCATTCTCTTCTGGATTGCGTCGATTTGGCTCTCCTTGGTGGACTGTCAACGCCGCAATCTGTTGGTCGTGCATCTCCCTCATCCGCTGCAGGGTCATCTCCATTTCGAACTTGAAGCTCTCCTTTTGCTTGGCCAGGGCTTCTTCAAGTATCTTGGACATTTGTTCAGCACTGATCATGAGTGATTCGTAAGGTTGACCCGCACTCGACGCCGTGTCATCGGATGCCACCGCTGAGCAAGAGTCCGAATCAGCCTCTGATTCTTCTTCTTCTAGGGAGAGTCCAATTGGCACCCTTTGGTAGTTCTTTTGGCCGCTGGTTCCGGGCCGCAACCGCGTCATGCACCGGGATATCTCGGCCAGCTGTTCTATGCTGAAGGGTTGTGCTGAATTTCCCTTGCCAGTCATGTTGACCGACACTCTTGAGTATTCGTTTTCTCGGCAGAGCGATTTCTTCTTGTGGAAACGCTTCGGCTTGGAGAGTCTCTCGAACACTGAGATTCTTCTTGGGGGACTGTCACAACAACACTCGGACAGCACCGCCTTGATGATGTTTGCGCATGGGCATCGTGGCTCCCTATCCTGCACACATCTTTTTCGGGATCTTTCAATACCCCCAGCCCTGTAGTACAGCTCATCAGCTTGGTAGCTGGAGCAACCTACAGAGTGCTGGTGGGTGTTCCCCGATACAACACGCTCATCCTCGGATGAGTGTGCTTCCTTTCGAAGATGAGATGGTTTGTTGGATTTTTCAAGAGTGGCCCGTTCAGTTTTACGCTTTTGTGAGCGTATGAACTGAACGGGCTCTTTTGCTTCGACTCGCAACTCGGTGCGGTCGGTGATAGGGGCTTTCCCTTTGTCAATTTTCTTGGGGGGATTGATTCCACCCCCAGTCTGAATTTTAACTTGGGGACCTTTCAATGGTCCCAGCCGTTCTTTGACGGGTATTCTACCTCGGTTCTCCGGTAAGGGACCGAGGCGACCCGACAAAGGAACCTGGGATCTTGAATGATCCCCTTGTTTACCTGGCTCCGTTGAGGGTGCTGGTATAGGAGGAACAGGTTTTGATTCGGCTGAATTCTGGGCGATGGCCTCACCCTTCTTGGTTTGAGGTGTTGGGTTTGTTTTGCGTACCCACACCATTTTGCTTGTAGACGGTGTTTTGACCACCGTTCCTTGCTGCATCTCCTCTGCCTTCTTTAGGAGGAGCCGGGCTTGTGCAAGTAGA
Source organism: Asparagus kiusianus (assembly GCA_022839385.1). NCBI lineage: Eukaryota > Viridiplantae > Streptophyta > Magnoliopsida > Asparagales > Asparagaceae > Asparagus > Asparagus kiusianus. The sequence continues at coordinate 168,810 of BQKN01000277.1, forward strand.
GCACGGCGCTTCTTGATTCGCTCCTCGAGCGTGGAGCGGTTCCTCTTGACGCGGATCCACTCACTCGCTCCTGATTGGGAGGGGAGGTTGATTGCTTGCCGTTGCTCTTGTCGCTGCCTCGACTTCAAGTCCTCCGTATAGCGCACTCCATCTTTGGACTCCTTAGCCCTGGCGAGCTGTTGAGCGAGGCGTTGGCGGCGTCTTTGGATCGCTCTCTTTGATGGAGTTGGAGCAGTATTACCAATCGCCTTTGTAGCGGTTGGATCTACGTTCTTGACCACACTGATCGACGCAAGGCCGTTGTGTGGTGCAAGTGTAGTGGCAGCGACGGCGGGGTCTTGAATTGAGGAGTTGGAGATCCCGCAAGCCCTTTTGGGAGATGAGTTCTTCCTACGCCGTTGCGGAGAGGCGGATCTGGAGGAGGAGGAGGAGAGGTACTCTTCGAACTTCTTCTGATCGAATTCGTATTCGATCTCTTCATTCACCCGGATCTTGAAGGCCGGTTGCGTCACTCCGATCTCGGCAGCGAGGTCGGCGGCTCCCACTGTGGTCGCCAGCTTGTTTCCTTCAAAAGTTGCTGTTTTCATTGCTTTGGTATCTGTTACAACTTCAATCGTTACAACAGAGTTTAAATGAAAACAAGAGATATTACAACTTTATCGAAAATAAACACGAGAGCCCGGTTTGGTACGGTCTCGCTTGCGTGGGTTGTTGGCCTGTGACGGGGATGTCGATATCCGTGGACCGCCGACTCTTCAAGATCCTTTCCGGTATAATCCGGCAGAGTTTCGTCTATCCGCGAAGGGATATAGAAACAGAACTTCGTCGATCCGCGTGAGATCTAGAAGTTATAAGCTTATGTCTCGGCTAAAACGAGACACTAGCTCTTCTTAGTGGTCACCGCTAATGGGCAGCACTAAGGAAATGGAAGGGGGTGAATGAAGGAGACTGATGAAGAACTCCTTACTCCTCGTTTCGGCAGAGCTTCGCTGCTTCAAAAAATCTTCAGACTCTGCTCCCCGGCAGGGCTTCGCCGCTTCAGAACAAAGGAGAATCCTTGGCTAAGATAATTCAGCCTTGAATTCAGAGCCTTTGCCTTCAACTCCAAAGAAATCAGCCCTTTACAATGAAGGCCAAGGGGGGCTATTTATAGCACTCAAGAAGGTAGGGGGAGGTGTCCACGGTGCGGCCCAAAGACACCCCTAGGGGGGGTGTCTCGGCTATGGTCTTGAGACACCCCCTAGGGGTGTCTCGGCCATGGTGCCGAGACACCCCTTGGGGTGTCTCGGCCCCTATGCCGAGACACGCATCCTTCGGGTGCTCTTTAGTTAATTCCGCTGTAGTGCTTTTATCTGGACTTAGATTTGACTGATTCCGGTTGTGTTGGAAGCCCGTCGAGGAGTTCTGTAGATCCCATCGGTTGGTTTACCAGTGTGGTGATCGGGACACGGCGGGCGTTGGCCCGATTGCGGTGATCGCGGGGTTTTCGGTCAATCCGTATCCCCGTGATTTAGACATTCTGTCGGCTCACGTAGTCCGTCGGTTGACTTCAATCGCTCACCGACGTCGTTTGAACTCTTGTGAACCGGGTAGTGACGTTCATCGTCGCTCGTTAACACTGAGCTGTTTGTGGGGACCTATCGGCAATTTTCGATGCCTACAACCGGATCTTATAAAAAGATCGGATCTTTGTAACTCAAAAAGCTGTTATTTAAGATGACAATGGAATCAACAATGAAGAAAGACCGGTCTTTTTATAAGATCCGGTTACAATGAAAATCAAATAAAAGAAAATAAAGATTACAACTTTCTCCTTTTTTGTCGAACAAATCACGAGCTCCTGTTTTGCGGTCGCTCGCTTGCGTGGGTTCTTCGCCTGCGCCGGGGTTTATCCGTTGACCACCGCGAGATCTAGATCCGGTCGGATCTATGCAGTACGACGGGTATTATTTCACCAAGGAAATAATAGCCGTGGGGGATTAATTCACCAAGGAACTAATCGTCCAAATCTCGGGATCAAAGGCCAAGCTTTGATCCGGAGTACGCCTGCGTAGATCTGAGATCCGGTCCTCTCAAACTCCTGCCTTATTTGGCGTTGATGATCGCTGAGCACCAGATCTGGATGAGCAAGTCCTCGAAGTCCCAAAGCTTGAATCTTTTTAAGTTCTGAGCCTTGAATCCTGCAGAGCTTCGCCTCCAAAAAATCCAACCTTTGAAAAATAAACACCCTTGGCCTATTTATAGGCACCCAGATCTGTGCCTGGGCACAGATCTGGGCTGAGGTGGCTCGGCCACAAGTGGCCGGCCACCTATGGGTGGCTCGGCCACCGAGCCACCTTCGGGTGACTCGGTTTTGGCCGGGTCTCTTTTGGTGTTGGTTTTGCCGCCGTTGTTCGGTTCTGTGGTTGATTTGTTCATCTGGACTTTGATTTGGTAGTCTAGATCCTGATTTGGTAGTAAATCCGCCTTGGTGTTTGAGTTCGAAACTGATCTTAAATCGATCGTGATTCGTCCGAGTCCGCTCTTGGTTGGGTGACTCGTTGATTCCTCAACCTGTTAGCTTGATTCCGCACGCGAGTGGATTCATTCCGTTGTTTGCGTGCGTCGCCCGATGGTTGGTTTGTCGAATTGACGTCGTCGAGCTGTGTTAAGGGACCTATAGGCAGTTTTATACGCCTACAATCTTATCTGTTGAACTCTTTGATCTGTGGGGTATCGATTTCATGGGACCATTTCCAAATTCCATTGGAAATGTTTACATTATAGTAGCCGTTGAATACATGTCAAAATGGGTTGAGGCGGTAGCTTGCAAAGCTAATGACAACAAGGTCGTTGTCAAGTTTTTGAAAGAGAACATTTTTTGCACGGTTTGGAGTACCCCGAGCAATCATCAGTGATAACGGTACATATTTCTGTAACCGTTCTTTTGAGGTTTTGATGAGAAAATATTCAATCACACACAAATTGTCAACTCCTTATCACCCCCAAACCAGTGGACAAGTAGAGGTCACAAATAGGCAGATCAAACAAATCTTAGAAAAAACAGTTAATCATAACAGAAAAGATTGGTCTGTAAAATTATGTGATGCTCTGTGGGCATATAGAATAGCTTTCAAGACCAATTTGGGGATGTCACCATACAGACTAGTGTTTGGAAAAGCTTGTCACCTACCAGTAGAGTTGGAGCATCGAGCAATGTGGGTGATAAGACAGTTGAATTTTGACTCAGACTCGGCAGGTAAAAACGTATTGCTCCAAATAAATGAGTTGGAAGAAATTCGAAATGATGCATACATAAACTCAAAAATTTATAAAGAGAAAACCAAGATTTTTCATGACAAATCAATTTTACGAAAAAATTTCCCTCCAGGACAGAAAGTTTTATTGTACAATTCAAAATTACATATTTTTCATGGAAAATTAAGATCAAGATGGACAGGTCCATTTATTGTAAAACAAGTTTTCTCACATGGGGCTGTCGAGATAGAAAATCCTAAAAATGGTGATATTTTCAAAATTAATGGTCAACGTATAAAACCATTTTTAGAATTTTCTACACGCGGAGAGGAGGAGGTGTTGGTTCTCTATGAACCACATTATTTGTAAAAATAAATAAAAAAATATAAATAAAAATAAAAAGATTTCTCAATTTTGTTTTTCATTAAAAAAAAAGAAAAAAAAACTTTTGAATAACTAACATAGGCTTTAAAAAAAAGAGAAACAATATATACATAACAAGTTCGGCCCAAAATCACAGGCCCAGCAAAAAAAAACAATATATAATAAGTATAGGCCCAAAACCACAGGCCCAAAAAAAAAAGAAAAAAAAGGAAAAAGAAACCGTGTTTGGGCCGGCTGGCCCAAACACCTTGGCTTTGGGCATCGATGCCGGCATCGATGCCCAATACCTGCTGCATTAAAACTGCAGCCCCCAACCCATTTTCTTCCCCCTCTTCATTTCAACATCTCCCAAACCCGATTTCCCTCCCCCCTCTCAAACCCTAATTCCCCAACACAAGATCAAGAGCATTTTGGAGGGAGTTTTCTTCAATTTCTAGGGCTTTTTCCTCATCTCCCCAAGGTATATTTTCTAAACTTGATCTTGTAATTTCAATTTTTGAATTCATGGATGATTTGGTGATTAAATCATGAATAATTTTGGACTATTATCATAATTTGGTATTGATTCATGATAAAAATTGATCAGTTCGACAAATTGAGGGTTTAATTTGGGGATTTTCCGAAATTTGGGGATTTTGTCCAAAAATCCAAAAATTGGGGTGGGGTGGGGTGGGGGGGGGGGGGTTATGCAAAATCCGAAAATTTCTTGGGGGTTTGAACTTGGAACTCAATTGAGGATATCTTGTAAAAAAATCTGAAAATTTTTTTGGGGTGTTTTATGCAAACCCAAAAATTCTTGGGGTTTTTTGTGCAAAAACGCATAATTGTTGAACATTCAATTGGGTAAGTAATTTCAAATTGAATATATGATCAAAAAAATTATTTTTTTGGGGTGTTTTATGCAAATCCAAAAAATTGGGGGGGGGTTATGCAAAAATAAACTTGAATTTGGGGTGTTATGTGCAAACAATTCAAAAATAAATTGCCAATCATTTTACCATTTGTAAGGTTTAGCTTATAATTGTAATATCAACATGTATGTTTCACCGATCAAGTTATCAAAATTTTAACATTTTTGTTCTAAAAGAATAATTTTGAGGAAATTTATTGTCAAAACAAAATTCTAATAACTTGAAATTAACTCATGTTGAACAATTTTTAGCTAAATTTTTATCAATAATAATAATAATAATAATAATAATAATATTACTAATAAAATAAAATACAAAATATATATATATTGGAATTTTTGTTATTAAAATGTTTGTTTTGTTTTTTTTTCTTTTCTTTCTTTTTTTGTAGATGCCCCCAGAAAGAAATCCCGAGCAAGTTCATCATCTTCTGATCCATCTGATACCGACATAGATAGACCCACTATTTTAGCTAGAATTGTGGGTCTCAATATTCACTTTGAGAGGGGTTTTCAGATGAGTGCATTACATGCATATCAATCCACAATCACCATGTTAACTGCAGTAGGTCTTAGGAGCATGATGACTAAACCCCTAGAAAAAGCAAACATTTCATTAGTCCATGAGTTCTATTATGGATGGGAAATTGATCCAGATAGAGAATATTCAGCTTTTTCTATCGTGAGGGGTGTTAGGGTTATTTTCGATCTTTCCATTATCCGTGCTACCCTTGACCTTACAGAACCACCCACTGATGTACCAGATTACTTCTACTTAGCCTCCACATTACAGCCTGGTACACTAGAATACAACAACATGTCTACAACCTTGTGTGGGAGGATCTTTACATCTAGTTTCGGTTTAGGAAATCTCAAACCAGAATATAGATTACTTAATCTTTTCCTGAACTTTGATTTGAAACCCACCACTGCATACTCTGTCATTACCCCACACGATATTATCCTTCTTTTTTGGATAGCCACTGGTCAGCGGTTTGATATAGCGAGGATTATATTTGTATGGATGCGCTCATCAGTGGAGAATGTGTTGGATTGGGTCAGGACACAGTCTGCATCACGTACTCAGCTCATTTACCCCTATTTCATCACTAGACTCTGCCATAGATTTCACATTCCAGTATTCACAGAGGATAGGTTAGAAGCAGGGAAGGGGTTACTAAATGATCAGACTGTGAGGAGGAGCATTTCAGGGCGAGATCAGTTCGGTCCTTCAGGTAGAGAGCCTCCTCAGCACCAGCCAGCTACACATGACCCAATTCGAGAGGAGATGGACAGAATGTGGAGTCGCATGGACAGGATGCAGATTCAGATGCACAGGATGCAGCGGCATATACACGAGATACATGGTCAGATGAGCTACTCCACCGAGACCTTGGTATATTTGGCGAGAGGATGACAGAGAGAACATGGAGATACAGATGGACCTCTACCTGAGCTTCATAGTTTTATCACACCATTTCAACCAGATGATTTCCCAGGTAAGGATGAGGCGGGACCGAGTTCAGCAGCTGCCGCTGATGATGTGGATGACGATATATCAGGCGATGAGCAGCGAGGGATGTTCTTTTTATTTTACCCAGTCTTTGATTTTTATTTCAGCATGTACTTATTAAACTATGATATTTTGGATATTATTTGCCTTGAGGACACTACAAAGTCTGGGTATGGGAGTGTAAGCTAGTTAGCCTTTGTTTATATTGTGCTAGTTAGTATTTTGTTTCAGTATTTTTTTATTTTTTTTATTTTTTCTTTCATCATTTATCTTTTGTTAGTTTTAGAAAAAAAAATTATCACTTGCCAAATTAATAGAGTTAAGTAATAATTGATCTAATTAATAAGTTTTAAATTTTCTAATTCCTAGTTAGTGATATACTCAAGTTCACCTTTTATGATAACTCCAAATAAAATTCTTAAGAAATAATTTTTCAAGTAGTATACCTTACTTAAGTCTTACCTTAGACTTTTAATTAAAAATAATGAAATTTTTGCATGCTTAACTTAGAGTTGAAAATATTTTTTTAAGTTATCTTGATTTACACATTTTTTCAGACTATATATACTTACACACATATCTATATTAAAAAAAAGAAAAAAACTAACCTTATAAAAGAAGAATGCGAAAAATGGGCACCAAAAAAAGAAAAAAACTCTTAAATTCAAGGTGATTCTATTTTATAAAGCCTAAGTTGACTGAGTAATTAAGCCTAAGGAGTATCTCTATACTTAATGACCTAAGCCCAATTGGGTTGGGATTCATTGACCCAAAACTCGTTAAATGGTCACTTAGAAAGCCTGTTAAAATAAAAAACAATCACCAAGAATTAGAGAGTGAAAAAAAATATATACATATATATATATATATCTATAACACTAACCATTTTATATATATATATTGTTGTTTTGTATATATGGTCTTGAAAAATAATTTTTGATCAAGAGACTTGAAAGTTATTTAAAACAAGGAGTTAGCATGCTCTTTTCAAAAAAATTTAAATTAAATCTCTAAGATTTGACTTGGTTTGTATTGCTATAATGAAAAAGATTTTCTAAGAGATTTACATTGGAGTTATATATAAAAACGTTTTCTTGATTATTAACTAGCTTCAATTAGAATGTATAAATATATCAAAGAAAATTAGTTATTTAGTAACTTATTTAACTTGGCAAGTTGACCGAATTTTGTGGGTATATTCACTGCAAACCCTCACGAGACTACAACTCGTCCACTAGGGTAACCTAGGGGTTTAAAGGCTTATTGTATGCGCTAAATACAACCGCGATTACTACGAAAGTGAGTTAGGATTTTCTTTTTATTTTCTTTGCTAGAGGACTAGCAAAAGTTTAGGTGTGGGGGTATTTGATAATCATATTTTATTACAATTTTATACCATCATTATCTATTTTATATGAATAAATATATCACTAATAATTATTTTTATATTTAATTGCAGGTTAATAAAGAATAAATCTTAAAACTCTCATCTCTCAACAACAAGCCCTTGATTTAATGAAGAAATGAAGCCCATGAAGCCAAATGAATTCTTTCAAATATTTAATGAAGAAATAAATCAAAGCCCAGTGGAAAATCAAGAAAAAAATGTCAAAAGTCCAAGCAAAAGCCCAAGGCCCAAGCCCAAGAGCAAACCCAAGAGGATTCAGCGGATAGCAACTAGAGAGGACAAGGCATCAATGCCAGCATCGATGCCCGTATCGATGCCAACATCGATACCCCTATCGATGCTGGTATCGATACCATCGGCGTTCTGTTATAGATTAATGGCTGAAATTTGTTATTTTTAGATAAGATTTCAATCCAAGGGCTCTCATTCACTGATGTTTACTATAAATAGGGGTAGAGAGTGAGGGGTTAGAGGCGTGAAAAATTTTATAACTCTATTTGGAGAGGAGGGCTACTCTTAATTGAGAAGGCCTTCTAAAAATTGTAACTTTTGTTACAATTAATAATAATAATTTTTTTCTCCACTTTAAAATTTTCTTTTCTCCTCTTTGTTGAATGATGAGGATGGAGATGAACAGCAATTTGAAGGTTTGTATTTCTTTTATTTTTCTCTTTTATTTCTTTTTAGTAATTTCTTTATTATTGCTTATTAGTTAGATTTACATTCATACTTGTAGTGTAGATTTATTTTCTTGTCTTTTTATTTCTTTTTAAACTTTAATTTATAGAGTAGATTTATTTTCTTGCATTTAATTTTTATAATTTATTTTGTAGTTTAGATTTAATTCTTTATAGTTAGATTTATTTCTTGTTCATAGTTTAGATTTTTATTTCCTTTTTCTGTTTGTAATTAGTTATTTTTCTTCTTGCTTTTATTTCTTAAGATGTGAAATTAATTCTTGTAGGAATCTTAGAATTATATGAAACTAGTCTAATTTTCTTTATTTTGTATGAATTATTCTCTTTCACTTAAAATATTCATGTTTAGGATAATCAACTAGAAAACTAATTGGTAGAAGAAGAATTTGATAATCTATACTTATCTTAAATGGTTTAATAGGTTATGCTTATGAATTCTAGGATTACTATCTTGTTGTTATTCTTATCATGAATAGTAATTTTGACTTAGATGACAATTTGATAGGTTATACTTTCCTTAAATGGTTTGATAGTCTATGCTTAATAAATCTAAGTTAAAATATTATAAAAAGAGAATATTTTATTTTTTGTAATTGAGATTAGTTAGTGGATTAAATTCTAGATTTCTCATATCTTAAATTAAAACCTCCATCTTGACTTTCTTGAATTTTCTTTTCATTTTTGATTTTATTTTTTGATTTTATTCATTCTTCTTTCTTGCCTTATGATTTTATTTATTCTTTGATTCTTATTTCTTTTCTCTAAAATTTAATTTATTGTCCCTTGCATATATTCACAACAATCACTCATCACAATCATACTTATTCTTTAATCCTATTTTGTCACGCACACAACATAAGAACCTATTCTAATAATCTCTTAAAAATCACCTTCCTCGTGGGATCGATAACTTTTTATACTATAACTTGATCAATTGTGCACTTGCAATTTTGGTACATAATTATGCCGCATCAGTATTCTATGGCTTTTCTATTTTTCGGTGGATTGCATAATTCTCATACCTTATTCTTTTCTATAGAATCAAGTTCTTCTCTCATGGATTCTAGCCATAAAGCTGATTCATACGATTTCATCGCATCAAAGAGATTAAGGGATCTTGTTCTTCTATATTAGTATCTACCGAGAAACAAGATGGCTCACATGAATACGAATAGTAATTATCCATCCATGAAGGTTTTGTTCTTGGCTTTTTGTTTCCTTCAACCGGTTGATGAGGTACATTATTTTTCATAGGTATTTTATCATTTTTAAGGTTAGGTTCATTCACAATATTAAGGTCATTAGTGGGAACAACACTGTAATAATCATCATCTATTGTAGTTAGAGGTTCTATTTCCTTTCGAACTTTTTCCTCTTCCTCTAGGTTCTCTAGAAACGTAGCATCTCTGCTTTCAATAACCTCTTTTTATTTATTATAGAACTTATAACCATTTGACTTTTCTGAATATCCTATGAATCTACACTTTACTATTTTAAAATCCAACTTTTCTCTAAGTTGATATAGAATGAGAACATGGGCTATAGATCCCCACTTTCTGAGATGACTCAGATTAGGCTTCCTTCCATTCCATAATTCATAAGGTTTCTGTTCTTTCTTCCAGCAACACCATTTTGTTATGGCGTATATGGCATTGTTGTATACCTTCTAATTCTATGCTGAATACAATAACTCTCAAATTCTTTATAGTTATATTCCTCACCTCTATCAGTTCTCAAAATTTTAATTTTCATTCCAAATTGGTTTTCAACTTCTGTCTTATATCTCTTAAAGAAGTCAAGAGCTTCTAATTTTCTAGATATAAGATAGACGTGTGCAAACTTAGAATACTCATCTGTAAAAGTAATAAACTATTCTTTATTACTATGAGTTTTGACACTTGGGAGACCATAAATACCCGAGTGTATCAACCCTAAAAGTTCATTGGCCCTTTGTACGCCAATAAAATGTTTTCTAGTTATTTTATCAGTTAAATAATGTTCACATGATGGTAATTAAACATTAGATAGTACATGAAGTAATTTTATTCTGATAATTTTTTTTATTTTTGAAATACTAGCATGTCCTAATCTAGAATGTTACAATTCATACTTAGAAATATAACATGACAAGTAGTTCAAATTTAAAATTTTATTATTAGAATTATTACAAACTACTAGAAGAATGCATAATTCATGCTGGGGTACATATTTTCCCATAGCATACACTTTATTATTTTTTCTAAAGAAACACAGTTACTGTAGAACCTAACTTCCAGTCCTTTTTTCATCAAACTAGGAAAAAGGATCAGATTGTATCGAATTCCTGATGCATAGAATACATCTTTGAGGACAAGAATACTGTCCCCAAGATCCAATCTATACAAACCAATACCTTCTACATCGAGATATGTATTATTTCTCATATAGATTCTGTTCTCCTTTCTCCAGCTTGGTGAATTTTGTGACTCCATTCTTGGCATTTACGATATGTCTAGTCACACCGGAGTGTATCCACCAATAGCTGATATCCGTCATCATAACATTGCATTCTGTCACACCGACGAATTCTTTTTTGCTAGTACCCCTTTGTTCTGGATGATTATAGCCTCCTTTATTCTCATTTTTTTCACTTTGCGAGCAAGTGGGCTTGAAATGCCCAAACTTTCCACAATTGTAGCAGACTCCGCGGGGTACTTTCTTTCTCTTGAACTACTGTGATTTTGGTCCTTGCGGTTGTGGTTTACTAGGACCAGGGTTTTTATAGCTTTCAGCATTATGCCTCTAGCGGACATAATTCAGCTCTTGTTGTACCATATTTAGTTATGGTTCTTTTCTACTGGCTATTAAGTCCTGCTGTATCGCTAGGTGCATAGGAAGATCAATGACAGATTTAATGGCAGAGTTCATTCTTAATGTGGTGACAGCCACAACAAGGGAAAGGGGTAGACTATTCAAAATGGTTATCACTTGTATCTTTTTCCCGGGATTTTGGTCTCAACAGAGGGTAAGTTCTTAGCCATGACAATCATCTTGTTAATATACTCTACGACATTTTCTCCCTCTTGCATACGACAAGAATTTTACTTATACAAGAGGAGTTGAATGTTAACTTCAGAGGCGGTGTCGTATTTTTCTTTTATAGCATTCCACGTGTCCATGGAAGTCTTATAACTTTCAAAAACTTTGATTAAGTTATCTTTTGTGAACATGAGCATTTGGCTTTTTGCGTTTTTATCTTTCGACTTTCATTGTTCAAAACCTTTCTTTTATTCAGGTGTAGATTTATTAGTAAGGGTTGGAGCAGTTGTTTCGATTACATCATCGATATTATCATGAATAAGAGCATATCCTATTTTTCTATGACACATATCATAATTACTCCTATTAAATTTATTAATTTTTTCTAGTTCTGATAGAATGAGTTTACTAGCCATTCGGTAAAGGACTAAAACTAAAATCTAATTTTAAAATATGTATAAGGTTGGTATATAGACAGTTATACTAAAAATAGAATAAAGTTAGATACAAAATAAAATAAAATAAATTAATTAAAAGAACCTGACTGTTTCGAGTTGAGAAAGGAAACTCTAATTCGAGTGAGATCATCACCTATTGGAGTTGAATGGATAAACACTTGTCGAAGTCGGTTCTGACTGGATTCAAAGATGATCTTCTGTTGTCGTTGAGTTGCACCGGATAGGATTTGCGAAGAATTGTTCGGACAACTACAACTAATTGAAAATGGATTATGAATTGTGTAAGAGGCTAAAGTAAATTTTCCCTTAACCTCGAAATGGCTTTGCTGAACAAAAAAAATATGGAGGGGCCAAACAAAAATTTTCTTTGAGTTACATTTAGGTTGCCACCTCTGAAGCTCGCCCCACTTTTAGTTTCTCTCTTTTATTCCCTCTTCTCCCCAAAACTCTCTCTTGAAACCCTAGCTCCAAATTTGACGGATCGATCAAAGCTTGTAGGTGGCCAAGCTTAGAGATCGATCAAGAAATTGAAGAAATTATCAGAGGGGCAAAAGTTGGAAGCTACAATTTTTAACGGGCCACCTGTGAGATCGATGAAGAAATGGAGGAGGTTGGATAGCAGCAGAGTCGTTGTTGCCGTCGATCTCAGCAGAGTCGTCGATCGAGGCAGAGTTATCATCATCGCTGTCGTCGATCGAAGCAGTTGTCATCGATCAAAGCAGCTGTCGTCGATCGAGGCAGAGTCGTCGTCGCCGTCGTCGTCGATCGAAGCAGCCGTCGTCGATCGAGGCAGATTCGTCGTCGTCGCCGATCGAAGCAGCCGTCGTCGATCGAGGCAGAGTCGTCGTCGTCGTTGATGGGGCAGAGTCGTCGTCGTCGTCATCATCGATCAAAGCAGCCGTCGTCGATCGAGACAAAGTCGTCGTCGTCGTCGATCGAAGCGGTCGTCATCGATCGAGGCGCAAGGGTCGTTGTTGTCGATCGAGGTGCAGTCGTTGTTGACCAACGCTAGCTCGAGATGGTGGCGTTCTGGGAGTTGAGATCAATGCTTGCTCTGATACCAGTGAACGTGAACAAAGAAGAAGAGAAAGAACGATGTGTTTTTTTGAGGGGGCTCCGGTAACAGGTAGGGGGTTTGTTTCTTTTGCTATATTCTTCTGTTTGTTTCTTTTGTTATATTCTTCTCAAAGATATATGGAGGCCAGACCCATCATCTCCACCCCCTCAAAACTGTCTCTGAGAAATTTTCTCTCAACAACCCCATTTACCACGATTTTCTCAACTGAGAAATGTTGACTTGGTCACACAAGACCGAGTCAAGATAACATTAAAACCATCAACCTTTGTCAAAATGGTAACTGAATGGAGCTTAATTAATTGCTTTAGTTCAAGAGACAAGATGGCAGATTTCTATAAAGCCCAACTTGCTGTTCTGGTATATTTTTAAGCTAACTTGATATACAATATTTAGTAGAATAATATCATTGAGAAATGGATGTAAATGAGATTTCAAATTACTTCAGATGATACCTTCTTTTTTCAAAAAATATATGATCACTATGGTTACTGAATGGAGCTATGCATTTTGTTGCTTCGCTTCATTTTAGAATGTCAGTTAAAATAATGTTCTTAAAAAAAAATTCTTATGACTAGTGATGAAGGCACGTGCAATTCACGTGCCAGCCTCATTGTCCTAGTTCGCTAACTCGAAGCTCAACTTGGTTTTCACTTAAAGATGTAACAAATTAGTTTGGCCCATCGCACTGCTTTGAATTGTAAAATAGCCTTACATGAATTATGGGCATTACATTCCTTCCCATATGAAGAAGTTATCTCTGGGACAGAGTTATCCAAGAATTCAATTATCCATTAAAAAAAAGCTTTCCACCAAAACACAATCTAAAAAAACCTACCAGTTCAATGGATCAACCACATTATAAAAAACACTACCATTTGTGTGCAGTCAATTCATAGATAAATGCCACATTTTATCAAATATGTGATGCTAATATGAAGAACAAATCAACCATCAAACTAAGCAGAAAAGGGAATACATACAAATGTGGGTTGTGGGGTAATTGTCTATCTCAACTAGTTGTGGGTAAATGTATTTAATTAAGGTAGATAACTTTGTCTCGTATATCGATCCCGTCAAATTCACCCTACAGGAGAGGGCTTTTTTTATATGGGTTTATTGTTTCTAATAAACTCAAGAGTCTACTGTTAATTACCCTTATTGTTGAAAGGAACCTTCGATTAAGAGTTAATAAAAATCATCAAAACAAGAGAAAACTCACAAAGCATAGAAAATACAATAATATTTTTTTAAACGATCATATACATTGGCTTAACCAGGGGCATACCCACAGTGTACAAATTTTCATATAAAGTCCTAAACTAGAAATACGGCGGTTGAAATTTGGGACTAGGTTTGACTTGGAGACGTGAAACGTAATTTGGGTTTTGAATCCAGTTTAGCGACGTGGAGGTTAAATTTAGAATTTTCCAATTTAAGGACATGGAGGTCAAATTTAGAATCTGCTCTAGTTTAAGACATAGAGGTCAATTTGGAGTTTGCCAGTTCAATGACTTAAGGGATCAATTTTGGTATTTTCCAGTTTAGGGATGTGGATGTCAAATTTGGTGTTTTCCGGTTTAACGACTTAGGGGTCAGTTTTAGAATTTTGCCTAGTTTATTGACATAGAGGTCAAATTTAGAATTTTTTCTAGTTTAATGACATAGAGGTCGAATTTGGAATTTATTCCAGTTTAATGACATAGAGGTCAAATATGGAATTTTATTTTAGTTTTATGATGTAGAAGTCAAGTATAGTTTGGCACAGTTTAGACATAGAGTTCGATTTTAATTTGTCCCATTGTAGTGATGTTGAGGTCGAGTTTGATTTGACCCAGTTTAGTGACTTAGAGATCGAGTTTGATTTGGGGTCTACTTTAATGACGTAGAGGCCAGATTTGATTTTGTTGTTCAAATTGTGTATTTTAAGCTAGTTTAACGACTTAGGGGTCGACACAATTGAACCTGTTGATCTTAAACTTATTGGCGCATGTTTTTACACCAGGTTATTTCTAATGTGTTTCTTTTTACACAATATTTTTTTTATTCAGTTTATGGACGTAGAGGTGTGTATTGAGTCTGATGACTTGAATTTGTCTTTGTATTTTTAACATTTTCCAGGGATTAATTCGCGGTTCATGGATTCTATGAACGAAAGCGCAAACTCTACAAATTCTCAATTTTTAAGGGGGCCGAATTGTGAATTGCGTTGAACTATAATGGATCAAACTGTAATTCATGTATTTGTCAGGGTGTGAGTTGTAATTTTTGGACTGTTTTTACAAAACTGTTCGTAAATACAATTTCTGTATTTTTAGGGTGTAAACTGTAAATTCTGGGCGCAGCTTTTCCAGGGAGTAAACTGCAAATTCTGGACTGTTTTACAGTTTCTAGATTTCCAGGGGGTAAGTTGCAATTTCTGGACTGGATTGTAAAAACTGGGCTCAAATGGATTTTCGGCCTTTATTTCAGGGAACAAACTGCATATTTTAGGGGTAAACTGCAATTTCTAGACAGATCTGAGCTGGGAATGAGTTTCTGCTTCTTTTGGGGAGTAAACTGTAATATTTCGTTCTGAACTGCAGTTTATGGACTGAGATGAAATTTCTGAATATTCCCGCGGGTAACTTGCAAATTCAAAACCTCAATGACTGATCCGTGACTTTGGATATGATTTTATTGAACTTGATGTACAACTTCTTCAATTCTTAAAGGATGTGAGGGCATTTTTTGCAATGAAGGGAATTTGTGAGGGATTTGTTTGCAGCCTCCAAATTTTACTTGCACCTTTTTCTTTGATGTTGTTCATGCAATTATGATATTCTCTGCAGTGTTAGAGTTCATGCATTGGTTGATTTAATATGAATTTAAGAAACCCAATGTGGTGTGCGATTGTATTCAAATGAACCTTTTATTATTATTATTTTATGATTCTCTTGTATAATTGTGGGGTGTATATATATATATATATATATATATATATATATATATTTATATATACACACACTAGATTTTATGCACGTGCAATGCACGTGGTTAAATACTGTGATTAAGTATTTTTGGTTTATTTTCTTACTAAAATTTGTTTCTCGGTTACTCTTTGATAATTTTTGCTCACTTTGATTAAGTATTTTAGTTTATTTTCTTACTAAAATTTGTTCCTCGATTACACTTTGATTATTTATTTATTTGATGTTTGTTTGAATAGGCTACACCAGTTAAAATTTTTATGTTGATAGTTTAATTGTCAGAAGATAAATATAATATAAGGCCAATTTAAATTTTTATTTCATTTGGATAGGCATGAAACCGAGCTTGACCTGAGGAAGTATAGTGTTATGAAAGTGAAAACACTTGAAAAAAATAATATTATAAAAGGAAGATGAATAATAAAGCCAATGAGTCAAGATGATTGATTTAAAGCAGGCTAAAACGACTGAAAATAGTTAATGAAAAAATCATAAACTGAAGATTAATGCTAACTCTAATACACTTTTATATGATAAAAGCATCCACATATGTATATGAAAGCACTAAAATCACATCATTCCCTAATTGTTTTTTGCGATCCACTCCATTGAACTTGATCTACAAGTTCTTAGACCCAAACACATCAATTTTAGGATGAACCCGTCGTGTTTTGACCATTCATCCATTCGCCGCAATTTTAACGGTTTTGAATGAATATAACTTTTTGCACGGCTCAACGAAGGGTTAAAACACGACGGGTTCATCCCAAAATTGATGTGTTTGGGTCTAAGAACGTGTAGATCAAGTTCAACGGAGCGGATCACAAAAAACAATTAGGGAATGATGTGATTTTAGGCCGTGTCCTTAGGTGGGAGCCTAGGGTGTCACCTTAGATTCACTTTTCCATATATATATATATATATA
>BQKN01000277.1:190404-205214 GCA_022839385.1 Asparagus kiusianus
TATATATATATATATATATATGTATATGAGTAATGTGAATCTAAGGTGACTTTCTAGATACAGCCTAAGGATGCGTGATCTGGGTCATTGATTCAAAAACCCCAAATACATCTCAGCCCTCCTTCAATAACAATTCCTAAAAAAAAACCCAACCATTTTCTCACGTTACCCCTCAAATCTCGTGTTCACAACCCAGCCCTTTTCTCACGTCCCCCCTAACATGGTTTTCACAACCGTTCTCCTCTCCTCTTCAGTGCCACAACACGCCGTCGTCGTCGCTGAAGCTCGCCGCATCTGCTCAGAGTCGCCGCCGTTTCCTACCCTCGCCCTTGACATCCCCACGCTTGAGCGTAAGCCTCCCCCCTCCTCTTCAGCACCAGAAATCGCCGCTCAGGTGAAGCCATCCACCCCCGCTCAGCGTCACCACCGAAGCTCGCTCTTGACATGCCCTCGCCCTCGCCATCACCTCTCCCTCCTCCTCTCCAGCGCCTGAGATCGCCACCGTCGAGATCTCCTCCCCTCCGACTCTTCGCCCTCGACATCGACATCCCCTCGCCCTCAGGTCTCACCTCCCCTCATCATCAGCATCACCACCAGATCCTCGCCCTCGCCGCCGCCAACACTCGAGCTCAGCCCTCAGGTCCATCGCCTCCGTCGGAGCTCGCTTCGACCTCTTCATCAGCCCTCATGACTTCGAACAAATTAAAAGCGTCGACGTCTTCGATTTCTTTAAAATCAAAGCCTTCCTCTTCTAAATGCAATAAGCCTCCAACTTCATAAGTAAATGTTTGTGTTAATATGCGTCAAAAGTTAAAATTGCTGCCTCCGCCTACTGATGTCTGTGTCAACAAGTCATTGCTTGATGAGATATTTCCTCTTGCATGTGTTTCTCCCCTTCCCCAAATCTGTTATGTGTTATGTAGTTGTTTGTTTAGATATAGAAACCCCACATGAAATAGTGTCAGTCCAATGAGTGGAATAATTATTTTTATCAAAGTACCCCTATCATATGCAGCGGTGTTCTAAGCCATGAGGTATAATGTTTGTGTTGATAAACTTGTAAAATTTATTATGATTATTATCATATCGAATATCTATTTAATTTTTAGGTGTATTGTTTGTGTTAATATGCATCTTAATTTGCCCAAATATATTTAATTTTTAACTATTTTTGAATTATAATTTTCTTGTAGGGCTATGATAACACAATTGAGAATTCCGTCCAATTTGTGTTATTTTCGAGATTTAATTGATAAGCGAATAATATTAGATAAAATACACTTAAAAGCCCTTGAGACGACACCTTTTCACAACTTTCTCAAGATACCCACATCCTTGAGCAATAAGCAAATAACAATTGATTGCTTGATTCAAAATTTTAATTCCGATAAATGCTCATTCATTAGTGGGAATAAAAAGTTGTGTGTTTGGTATAGATGATATTCACCGAATTACCGGTTTGTCAAAGGAGGGAATTCTGATAAAAATGAGTGGCACAGCGTCTAATACAATCTACACCTATTTTGTAAAGAATTATAAGACACTTAAGAAGAAGAAGAGTAGTAGCTCTAAAGGCAAGAAAAAAGCTGATGAGGAAAAGAAGGCAGTGATTTGGGGGAAGCACAATAGAATGACCGAGATGATTGTAGATATGAATAATGAAGACCCTATAATATGTGTGAAACTTATTGTGGCTTTCATTATCGGCTTCATATTATGCCCGCGGACATGTAAGACATGTCCCTTGTGGGCGTTTAGATATGCGGAGCAGTTATTAACTTTAAAGAAATATAATTGGTGTCATGTGGTGTTTATTTTTATTTTTTTGAAAAGAGATGAATAAAGCAAAGAAGTCTCT
Organism: Asparagus kiusianus; assembly: GCA_022839385.1. NCBI lineage: Eukaryota > Viridiplantae > Streptophyta > Magnoliopsida > Asparagales > Asparagaceae > Asparagus > Asparagus kiusianus. The sequence continues at coordinate 192,263 of BQKN01000277.1, forward strand.
TAGTATGAGGGGATAAGGTCAGCTCAAATGCTGGGTACATGGTTGGTTTTTCCTCTATTTTATTGGTGAGTTACATGAACATTATTTTGTATATCTTTTCAATTTGATAATGATTATTGTTTATGCACATGCTAATGTATAGTTTCATTTTTGTAGGTTTGGTTTTATAAAAAAGTGGGGGAATTAGAGTATACTTTAGATATTGAAAGGTTATCGCCACTCTTTTGTGTGAGGAATACTGAAAAGTGGAGGAGGACTACTATGAACAAATTATATAGAGATCCAAAGTTTCTTACTGATAATGGCCAAGAGAATACTCCTCTTATTCATAGGGCATCGTCAAGAGTATTTGTACATATCTTTGATTTAATACTTTATTATTTTATGTCTTATTTTTTAGTATCTATGTCTACAATTGTTATCGAATAAGTACTAATACTTGTAATATTTTGTCTTATAGGAATCAAGGAAAGCTGAATTAATTACCTTAATTGCGGAGAAGACGTACGAGTTGAATGAGCTCACTACAGAATTATGAGAATTAGAAGAGCGTAGTTCTAGATGCAAAAATAAAAACAAGGAGAAAGATGATTACGAAAATGTAAATGAAGAAAATAAAAGCAAAGAGGATATAAAAGCTAATGAATATATGAATTTGGAAGAAACTGGGGAAGACGATATTGATGATGACTTTGTGATGAGCCCAAGAGACATGAAAATTTTAGAAGATGCTCAGTCAGTTTAGTTTTTTCAATTCTCTTATAATTTTACTTTTTATACCATTTTAATTCTTCTTGTGTAACTCTTTGTTAATTATATGAATTTCAACTCTATAGAAATGTTTCTCAGAAAGAGGAAGGTGGTAGTGAGAATAAGAGAGAAACCCCATCTATCAAACGGGCTATCAGAAAGACGAAGAGGAAGGATGGACCCTCTGTTACTTCACCTTATATGAGTCTAGACTAACCAAAGGAAGGCACAAAGAAGAAACGTGTCATCCAGATATTGGATAGTCCTAAGGGAAAAAAATGCAAAAATGAAGAAGGCTGCATACCTACATCTCTCAACTATCTAGGTAAGGCACTGGTCTATGAATATGAGGACAAATTAATTGAAGACTTTCTACAATTGAAAATGACCAGATAATTGTTACTGACTTATTCTAATAAAAATCTTTGAATTTACTTAATTTTAGTCGTAATTTTCTTACCATGTACTTGCATATAATGATATGTTCATTTGGAAGTGTGCCGAAGCAAGCATATCTCGCTTAGATGCTTATAAACTATTAACAGGAGGTGATCTCAGTGATGATGTAGGTTCTAAACAATTGTGTTATGGTTTGTTTGTTGTCGTATATAAAATCACTTATATTAACTATTTTATTCATTCATGGTAAATTTTATAGGTGATTGATTCATTTGTTATTCGGCTTTGTAACAAGATTGAAACAACTAATAGTTATGAGCGAAAGATACATGTCACAAGACCTTGGCTTATAGTAAGTATATCCATGTTTTTTAATTAGTTGGTGGTTTTTATTATTATACAACACTACAATGTTGATATTGATGCATCTTTTAGCAAGCATTTCTAGATGGAAAGCTTGAAATTGTGGCAAAACGAATGAAGGAAAATGTTTCTCAGCATAAGTTCTTGGAGTGTGAAAAAATTTTGATCCCGATTGTCAACTTCGGACATTGGCACATGGTAGAGTTAGTGAGAGAGGAGAAAAAATTCTATCACTACTCCTCAATCAACTCCCCTATTTATACCGTCGATGCTGCGAAATTTAGAAACAAGTTTATGAGTTTCATAGAGAGTAATTGGAGATTGGGGAAATTAGAGTATCATGTTCTTGTGTCAGTTGCCATGCCACAATAAGGACCGTAAGTGTTTCATTCATTTCTAATGTAATTGTTCATTTTTTCTCAAAGTTAGTTTCAGTATTGTAATTTTTTCTTAAATACAGAACTTTAGATTGCGGGATCCTTATGATTGAGTTCATTAATAGTATTGTCGAAAAGTGGTCGATAACAATTTCAGAAGGAGATTGTGCAAAGTATAGAGCAAAGTTTTGTGCATCTCTCTTGTATGCACGTGATTCACCTTTTTTGTAAATATTATTTTAATTTTCACCATGGTGGTTGTTGTGTATGCAATATGTGGATGATATTATATGGATGATATTTTATAGATAAGTGGAACTGACAAAATGTTCATTGAAAAAGTTGTTTATTTGATCCGGAAAAATTTATGTGGATGATATTATTGCGGGATCTTTATGTGGTTGATATTTTGTAAGTCCTTGTTCTAGAGAAAATCTTGTACCCACTTAATCAAGTTTTGTACATCATTGATCTGGAAAAAATTTTGTACCCTCTTAATCAAGTTTTGTACCCACTTAATCAAGATTTGTACCTACTTAGGCAAGTTATGTACCTCATTATTCTAGAAAAAATTTTGTACCCACTTAATCACGTTTTGTACCTATTTATGCACGTTTTGTACCTCATTGTTCTGTTAAAAAAAATTATACCCACTTAATCAATTTTGTACCTACTTAGGCAAGTTTTGTACCTCATTGTTCTGAAAATTTTTTTGTACCTACTTAATCAAGTTTTGTACCTACTTATTCACGTTTTGTACCTCATTGTTCTGTTAAAAAAATTTATACCCACTTATTTAAGTTTTGTACCTACTTAGGCAAGTTTTGTACCTCAATGTTCTGGAAATTTTTTTATACCCACTTAATCAAGTTTTGTACCTACTTATGCATGTTTTGTACCTACTTAGGCACGTTTTGTACCTCATTGTTCTGACAAAAAAAATTTATACTCACTTATTCCAGTTTTGTACCCACTTAATCAAGTTTTGTACCTCATTAATCTAGAAAAAAATTTGTACCAACTTATTAAAGTTTGTACCCATTTATTCAAGTTTTGTATCCACTTAATCAAGTTCTGTACCTCATTGTTCTGTCAAAAAAAATTTATACCCACTTATTCAAGTTTTGTACCCACTTAATCAAGTTTTGTACCTCATTAATCTGGAAAAAAATTTGTACCCACTTATTTAAGTTTTGTACCTACTTAATCAGGTTTTGTACCTCATTGATCTTTGGAAAAATTTTGTACCCGCTTAATTAAGTTTTATACCCACTTAATCAATTTTTGTACCTACTTAGACATGTTTTGTACCTCATTGTTCTGTCAAAAAAATTTATACCTACTTATTTAAGTTTTGTACCCACTTAATCAAGTTTTGTAACTCATTGATCTGGAAAATTTTTTAATTTTGTACCCACTTAATCAAGTTTTGTACCCACTTAATTAAGTTTTGTACCTACTTAGGTACGTTTTGTACATCATTGTCCTGTCAAAAAAAAAAAACATACCCTCTTATTCAAGTTTTATACCCACTTAATTAAGTTTTGTACCTCATTGATCTGGAAAAAAATTTTGTACCTACTTAATCAAGTTTTGTACCTATTTATGCACATTTTGTACCTACTTAGGCACGTTTTGTACCTTATTGTTCTGTCAAAAAAAATTTATACCCACTTATTCAAGTTTTGTACCCGCTTAATCAAGCAAGTTTTGTACCTCATTGATTTGGAAAATATTTTGTACCCACTTAATCAAGTTTTGTACCTACTTATACACATTTTGTACCTCATAGACATGGAACAAATTTTGTACCTCATAGACCTAGAAAATTTTTAATTCAAATTATCATCAATACATGATTAATCCATACAACCATATTATCATCCATATAGGGTAATGTATACAACCAAATTAGCATCTATACATACATAAACTCTACTTAAATTTATCAACATTCTTCCGAAATACATGATTAATCCATATAACCACATTATCATCCATACGTACATAAACTTTAATTCAAATTATCAACATTCTTTCGAAACACATGCTTTGTTTTAGCCCACCGTTAACTTTGTTTTGGACCTCCATTAACTTTCTCGACCTCCACCTGCATCATTTTTTATCTACAAAAAAATACAACTTTATCATGAAAAATACATTGACATGAAAAAATATTAAATCAATATTAAATATAATATCTTAGCTAAAAAAAACTCATTATATAATATCCTTTCCCTTACAAAATCCACAAAATCTTTGTTTTTATACTCTTTTCTTGTGCTATCTCCATTCCGGACTTAATTCTAGTAGCATGTGCTGGTCGTCCCTTCGTGGCAATAGGCTTATCTGGATCACGAATAGTGATTTGAGTTGCTTCCTCTATAGAGATGGGTATGGATGAAGTAGGTACCTTATTGCTGGCATTGCTCTCATTTCCATTGTCGTTTTGTTCCTTCTCTTTCTTGTAATTCTCAACTTCTTCATAAAATGAGTCTAAAAAAGCACTAAACTTATCATGAAGTGTACTTGAAGTCAATGTATTTTCTAGTGCCTTGTTACATCTACTCCTAAGGGCCCAATGTTTAATGATAGAGAGTTGGTCTTTACTATTTGTAATGTAATTTCTAACAACTCCACAACCAACATGTTTTACTTTAATTGTCCATCATTGCATAATATATATTGATAAAATTTCTAATACTTGCTTCTTTACTAAAATGTGCAAGCTATGTTTTCATAATATACCTTCCATCTCAAATTTTACAGAAAAGCACTTAATTCTTTTATCTTTGGATGCATCGAAAACAACATGATGCTTTACTATCTTCTTGCTTGCAGCCTCACTATCTATATTCCAAATGGCATAAGTAGCACTTGCACCGTTCTTTGATAAACTTTCATGAAGCATGGAGTAACTTGTTTGGGTCAAAAGTTGATGTTTTCATTGTCATCGAATCTATTACAACTTTGGTCGTTACAATAAACTCAAATAAGCGAGAAAAGTATCGATATTTTTATAAGATCGACTTATATAATGAAAATGTAAAATTACAACTCTTGTCAAATAGTGCAACGGACGTTTATCACCCGCTGCTTGCGTGGGAACTTTACCTGTGCCGGGGAAATTAATATCCGTGGACCACCACGGATCAGATCCGGTCGACAGATTAAGTTAATCAAAACTCTTACTTTACGAAGGAAGTAATCGCTACAGCGATGATCCCGACCAAGTGAGATCACGGCTCTTCTCGAGATTTAAGATTAAGCTTAAATCCGGAGGAATAGGGGACGAGTCTTAGATCTCTCGAACTCTACTCTTTATGCACAGGAACTCACTAAGATCTGCTAACCCTCACTGTAAATTTGTGGCTCCACTATTCAATTCAGCAGCGTTTCGCCCTCTTGATCTCCTCCCTGAAAGGAGGCCCTTATTTCATATTTATAGGCCTCAAAATCGGTTAATTTGGATGAGAATGGGAGATTTGGCCATATCTTCAGTCAATAACGGCTTAACCATGTTTATGGATGATATCCAAGTAGTTGGGATGCTATGAAATGAACAAATCCTGAGAAATATCAACAAAAACCGTCAAAACGTGTTTCAAGCAGTTACAGGCGTGCGACAGACCAATGTGACCCGCGTGGGCGCGGGTTGGAGTACTGTAGCGTGGGTCGGAGTACTATAGCGCGGGTCACCAATTGTGACCCGTGGTTACTATAGCGTAGGTCACGAATTGGTGACCCACGACTACTATAGCATAGGTCAGAGTACTGCAGCATGGGTCAAAGTACTGTAGCATGGGTCAGGAGTTGGTGACCCGCGGTTACTGTAGCGCGGGTCAGGAGTTTGTGACCCGGAGTTACTATAGCGGCCTTAACTCACTCATCAGACATCGGAATGAAGTGATTCAAGGTGCGTTAGAAAGGTGACGAAGAGGCCTTAAACTTTTATCTTTTGAATTTTTTCAGATCTAATTTTTATCATGGTCAAAATGTCAATCCTTTATGCGGGCCACTTTGAGGTGTTTGACACTTTGTAACTTCTCCGGACTTGTATTACGCATTTCGTCATTTCGTTAACTTGTACACTCCAATGACTCACTTTATATATTCGTTAGCTTCTACGGGGCCAAATAATCCTTTCCTAACTTGAATGATGACGCTTATCGTCTGTATTTCGCCTCGAGCTGCGTACAGGAACCTATAGGCAATTTTTGACGCCTACAGATACCCCCTCCAAAGTATTTTAGACTTATTTTTTTATAGAAAAGTTTGGAATACTTTGGATAAGACAGGCCCTGTCTTCAATCTCTTCGGTATTTCGTTGAGGAGATCGCATAAAAGGACCTATGAATTGCCTCAATTATTGACTTCTTCAGCCTTCAGTCTATTCAGTATTTTGTCAAATAGATAAAGTTCTTCTGGTACTGTGTTTATCGTCTGACCGTTGTCAAAATCTTGAACTAAAGTTGATACATAAGTTTTCTAAACTTAGCTCGTGTCGTTGAGTTGACGTTGACCTGATCATCTTCGTCAGAAGTTCATATCTGAATGCAATTGAACTCTCTGGAATCATCCTTTGCCATATTTTGGCAAAATTACTGATGCGTTAACCGGCATCGACCTTTACTATAGCGCGTTGACCAGTGTTAACCTTTGCTGTAATACATTGACTGGCATTAATACAGTTTATACTCGTAAGTTTGCTGGAGTCTACACAGTTTAAGCTCTTAAGACATTGGAGCGGGAAGTCCCAAATGTTAGGGCTGCAAGACCAACTGTTAAAGCTGATTTATTTGCATGTAGGGCTCTTATTCTGAAATTATTGGATGCTCAAGTCACGAGACCAACTAATAGGGCTGGTGGTGCGTCAATGACTCTCACATTTATAGGATTTTTGGCAAACCCTCAGCTATCAACGAGTTTGATTAGCCTTTACCGACTACCGTTTGAGTCGGGCTAGTATGTAGATTGTTTAAATCCATTCTGCAAGTAACGTTGTGCTAAAAGAGTTAACTCTTTTAGTGCTACGATATTGAATACATAGACTTCATCTTTCTCCTATGAAAAGACTAAACAGCGATGTGTATCAGACGTAGACTTAGGATTTTTAGCAAATCCTCAGCCTTCAATGGATTTGACGTGCCTTTACCGATTACCGTTTGAATCAGGCTTGCATGCGGATTGTTTAAGTCCGTTCCGCATGTGACGTTGTGCTAAGAGAGTTAACTCTCTTAGTGCTACGATATTGAATATGTAGACTTCATCTTTCTTACGGGAATAAATTATCCGACAACGCGTGTTAGGCGCTGACTTATCCCTACTTAGGTTTCGGGATAAAATTTCCCAGACTTGGATTCTGGTGTCTTCTTCAATTGGTGAAAGACTAAACCGGCAATGCGTGTTAGGCATTGACTTATCCCTATTTAGGATTCGGGATAAAATTCTCCGTGTGTGTAAGGCACAGATTGTGGTGTTATTAATAACAACCTACCACAATGTCGAATATGTGGGCTTTTGTCTTTTTCACGGCCAAAGACTAACCGGCAATGCGTGTTAGGCGTTGGCTTATCTCTATTTAGGAGTCGAGATAAAGTTCCCCGCGCGTGTAAGGTGTTGATTTTGGCATTATTATTAACGGTCTGCCACAATGTTGAATATGTTGGCTTTTGTTCTTTTTACGGTCAAGAACTAACCGGCAACGCGTGTTAGGCGTTAGCTTATCTCTATTTAGGAGTCGAGGTAAAGTTCCCCGTGCGTGTAAGGTACAGATTTTGGCGTTATTAATAACGGCCTACCATAATGTCGAATATGTGGGCTTTTGTTCTTTTTACGGTCAATAACTAACCGGCAGTGCGTGTTAGGCGTTGGCTTATCTCTATTTAGGAGTCGAGATAAAGTTCCCCGCGCGTGTAAGGCACGGATTTTGGCGTTATTAATAATGGCCTGCCACAATATCAAATATATGGGCTTTTGTTCTTTTTACGGTCAAGAACTAACCAGCAACGCGTGTTAGGTGCTGACTTATCCCTACTTAGGATTCAGGATAAAATTCTCCAGATTTGGAGTTTGGTATCTTCTTCAATCGGTAAAAGACTAAACCGGCAACGCGTGTTAGGCGCTGACTTATCCCTACTTAGGATTCAGGACAAAATTCCCCGTACGTGCGAGGCACGGATTATGAGAGTTGAAAAGATGGTGTCTTCTCTTGGGGCAAAGACGAACCCGACACCAGAGAGGAAGAATTTTATATTCTATCTCTAGTTGCAAAAGAAACTCAAAGTAGGATCTCTACTTTGAGAATCCGCGAGGCGAAACTAAGAGTGGGATCTCCACTCTGAGAATCAAAAAGATTCAGATAACCCTAACTGTCGGAAGGTTTGATTACCAAACTAAATGTGGGTTTCTCGTTTATCGAGAGTGAATTGTGGTTTTAGCTCTAACTGTAGGAAGGTTTAACCAAATGCGAGGTTTGAGATGACCCTAACTGTAGGAAGGTTTGATCGTTCGATTTAAAAGTGGACCTCTCTTTCATGGAAGGAATCGAGAGGAGATTTTGGTTATGGTCCTAACTATAGGAAGGTTTGACCAGGTAGGAGGTTTGAGACTACCCTAACTGTAGGAAGGTTTGATCGATCGATTTGAAAGTGGACCTCTCGTTCATGGAAGGAATCGAGATGGGATTTTGATTTTGGCCCTAACTGTAGGAAGGTTTGACCAAGTGGGGAGTTTTGTGACAATCCTAACTTTTATAGGTTTGATCGCTCAATTTATGGACCTCTCGTTCATTGAAGAAATCAAGAAGGGAATTTGGTTGTGATCCTAACTATAGGAAGTTTTGACCAAATGAACAGTGAGAGTGGGAGTACAAATTACAATAGGAGTGTTGATTCGTACAAATCACTGAGAAGGAGTTCCTGGTGTTAAGTGACAAATACTTAACATAGAGGGGTTTGATAATCGTTAATGATCAGGAGATTAAAATTCTGAGTACTATGTCCGGAATCTAACAATGAGAGTGCTGAGTGCACAGACGTAGCGGGAGTTTGAGTGAGAGTTTCTTATTCATCACCTTCTTGTAGTGACCAGGTTATCGCTAAAAATACAATATGTAGAATACTTTCGGGAACTTCCCGTTACAAGAATTACCCACCCGCAGCTTTTTTGCAAAACTGGGTCTAATATTGAACTCAGTTGGATGACCGGGTTATCCTTAAGAATATTATGTATAAAATTCTCTAGGAACTTCCCATCAAAGGTAGGAAACAGTTTAGACTCATATACCTATTGGAGTATCAGTGAGCAGTTTAACTTCATATACCGGTTGGAGGATGCAGGGAGCAGTTTAACCTCATGCATCTGTTAGAGGATCGAGAAGCAGTTTATACTCGTATACTCTTCAGAGTGTAGGAAGGAGTAGTTTATACTCTTATACTTGTCGGAGTCTTCATTCGACTTAATTGAGCGTTATAACGCCGGCTTCAACCAAGGTTTAGATGCTATTCTTGAGAGTGAAGCAAGCCTTGGTAGGATGAAAGATCCTCCTATGTTACGCATAGTATTTTGGATCCGAGGTGTTATCAGCTTCCTCCTGATTCGTGATAGGTGGTAGCTTGATCTTGTTGTTTTCAAGGAGGGACTCAAAAATGGCTAGAACGTCTTCGTCCTTGAAGGAGTACTCTTTTTGGAGTCTCAGACTGAAGTCTTTTGTTATCTTTGGGGTTGCTGTTGTGACGTCTGATTAGCATCAACAGAAACTGCAGGGGCCTTCCCTTTACCAAGAGAAATGAGGTTCGAGTTCGGAGGGTTGGTCGTCGGTTAGCTCCTCTCGGCCTCTTTCCTTCCGAGGAAGTGTTCGGCCCGTTCTCCGTGCATCTTCAACTCTTTCCAGGTATTAGAGGGTGCTACTCCCATAACTTCCAACACGTCTAAAGAGAGGTTGTTATGATAGGTTTGGAGGATGAAGTCCTCTGTGATCGGATCTCGACAATTCATCGCCTTATTCCGGAAGCGCTTGATGAAGTCGTCGACCGTCTCGTCGTCTTCTTGTTTCTCATCGAAGAGTGCCCTAATGGATACCTCGGCATCATCATCAAAGAAGTGAGAGAGGAACAGGCTCTTCATATCGTCCCAGCTGTTGATGCTCCCAGGCTTGAGACGGCGGTACCAATTGAAGGCAGGCCCGCGAAGGGTGCCAACGAATGACCAAATCATCAAAGGCTTGTTGCCAGAGATTAATCCCAAGTGGGACTTGAAGTAGATCAGATGCTGAGTGGGCGAGCCCTTCCCGTCAAACTACGTGAAGTTGATCAGGTTGAACTTCACTGGATACGGGATCGACTCCCACTCTCTTAGATAGGGACATGGAATGCCAGTCCTTTTCACCTCTCGAGCAGACATTAGAGCGTTGACTTTGCTCTCGAGATCTTTCATCTTTTCGTCCTCGTCTGTATCCTTCTTTGGTCGATTTTGAGGAGGAACAACAGGGCCACCCCCAGTATTGTCATCATTGGTGAGACCATCCCCGGCGTCGTTATTCTCAGTGGGGCTATCCCTAGTGTTTTGATCAACAAGTGGGTTATCAGTATTAAGGTGTTCATCCCCATCTGAATTGCTAACCGCTTGGCTAATATCGTTGCGATGACTGGATTCACCTATCTGATTCGACAAAACTCGGATTTATTGGTCATGCTCTTCCCTCATCTACAGCATAACTATTTCCATTTCGAACTTCAATGCTTGCTTCTGCTTGGCTAGAGCATCCTCAACCATTTTGGCTACTTCCTCGGTGTTAATCATAAACACTTCGTGGGATTATCCTGGGCTGGATATTATTTTGTCAGAAGTGACTGTAGAGTTAGCATCTGATGCTTCATCATCCGAGGATAATACCCTCTGCATTCTCTGATAATCCCTACGTCTAGTGGTCCCTGCACATAGCCGAGTCAGACAATGCGATAGAAGGGGGTCGGGGCTAGAAGGTCGAGCCGACTTTCCCTTATCAACCATATTTACCGTAACTTTTAGAAATTCGTCATCTTGAACGACCGATCATTTCTTATGGAAATACTTTGGCTTAGACTTAGTCGTTCCATTGGAGATACTCTCGAATACTTAGACCCTCTGCGGAAAGGTCTTGGGACAGCTACACGCTGATAATACTACCCTGATAAACTTGGTGTACGGATAATAAGAGTCCATCTCCTGGGTACCTCTCTTTCGAGACTTGTTCGTACCCCCAGACTAATAGTACAACTCGTCGGTCAGATGACCGGAGCAACCTATCGTGTGTTGGCATGATTTCCCAGGTATAGCATTGTCATCGTCAGATGAATACGTTTCTTTCAGGGGATTTGCAGCCTTGTTGGCGTTCTCAAGAGTTACGCGTTTAGATACACACATTTGTAAGCGTGAACTCTTAACGAGCTCTTGGACAATGACTCGCGGCCTGAGGTGGTCAGTTACAGGAGTTTTCCGTGTACGACCCCCAGCTCGAGTAGTTGCTCGGGGTTCAGTCACCGGACCCAAAGTTCTTTGATCGGAACTTTTCCTTGATCCTCATGCAAAGGACCTAGGCGATCTGCCATTCCCATATTGAAATAGGACAAGTCTACGCTACTGCGGGGCTCCATCGGAGGTACGGAACTCGATGGAATCAGAGAAACATGTGCAGAACATCTTTTGTCTTTGTCTTAGCGTTAGTCAGACTTGAGTGACCCGCGGCTTAGAGGGTCAGATCTGAGTGACCCATTCTGATACGAGTTGCCGTGCGAGCACCCTTTGGTCGCGGAATTACCAAAAGGTGGGTTGAGAAGAGGATGACCAGAACACAAGAACAATTCAGTATGACGAAGGAAAATACCTTCTCTAGATTATGAGTATGAAAAGATTACAATCCCTCTCTCACAATCTCACTAGAATTGAGAACAACCTCTCAACTCTCTCTCTAAACCCTAATACAATTATTAGAATTTCTCTACCTTAGATCTGATTCATCTAAACCCTAATCCTTTTGATCAGGATTTCACTTAGACCTAAAACCCTTTAGATCTACATCTTGGCCTCTCCTCCCTCTTTAGAAACCCTAACAATCCCTATTTATAGGGTTTACAACGTGGTGGCAATCTTGTAAATAAACAAACCCAAAAGGAACAGGAATCCCTGTCAAAACAGAATCCAAAACAAACCAGGAAAAGCCAAATATCGCGATCCGGTCGACCGTCAATCCTGGTCCGGTCGACCGGCCAGAGCGATTCTGCAAACCCCACCTTGTGCAGGTTTCTTCAGTCAACCGGCATGGGTGCCGCGGTCGACCGGCCAGAACCGACCCTGTTTTCCTGATCTTTTGCGTTTCACTCCTTCTGACTTCTTTCGCTGTCCTCCATAGCTTCAACCACGCTTCTATTCTCAAGATATCATGAGAATCACCTATCCTCAAGCTCCCATGAGGATCGCTAAGCTCCCGAAGCAGAGAAGAAGATACACCCGTATCATGGCTCCCCTCTTTAAGAACTTGAAGTCCCTTTCAAGTTAGAACTCCTGCTGAGGAAACTCTCGAGCCCCTCCATCTTAACTGTCTTCAGTCATCTTCTTCTTCCTTAGTCTCTGAACTCCTTCCAAAGAAAAAGGATCTCGCCAAGTGTTCGCGGGAAAATTCGTTGCTTTCTTCGTTGATATCATTGCCATCTCAATAACTGTTTATCGGTTACAAAGATCCGGTCTTTTTATAAGATCCGGTTACAATGAAAAATCAAAATAAAAGAAAAGAAAGATTACAACTTTATTTCCTTGTTTGTCGAACAAATCGCGAGCTCCTGTTTTGCGGTCACTCGCTTGCGTGGGTTGTTTGCCTGCGCCGGGGTTGTTTGCCGTGGACCACCGCGAGATCTAGATCCGGTCGGATCTACGCAGTATTACGGGTATTATCCCACCAAGGAGATAATAGCCGGGAGGGATCGTTTCACCAAGGAAACGACCGCTCGAATCTCGGGATCTAAGAACCAAGCTTAGATCCGGAGTGTAACCACGTAGATCTGGGATCCGGTCCTCTCGAACTCCTG
>BQKN01000277.1:212438-223607 GCA_022839385.1 Asparagus kiusianus
TATTTTAGCTCTAACTCTCTCGTCCGATCTCGGAATGAGATGATTCAAGATGCGTTAGAAAACAGACGAAGAGACTTACAATTTTCAATGGCCGAGTCACTCATGGTGTGGGCTTACAATGGCCGAGCCACTCATTGTGTGGGCGAGACACAACTCCTGGGTCCTGGCTGAGTCGTTTTGCCGTTTCGCGTGTCACGTTGACCTGTACGCTTCACTGATTCATTTCATACATTTCATAACTCGGAGGTGGATGATGAGTATGTAGGCTACTTGGAAGTGGGCGGTGAGCGTGTTGACCACTTGGAGCTGGCCGGTGAGCACGCGAGCCACTTGGCGATGACCGGTGAGCACATTGGCCACTTGGAGGTGGCCGGTGAGCGCACGGGCCACTTGTTTCGCTTCATACGCTTGTCGGTGTCAGATGATCCTCTTTGACTCGGATAATCCCCTTCAACTTGGATAATGGCGTTCATCGCCTTCTCTTTGTCTCGAGTTATGCGCAGACACCTATAGGTATTTTTAGACGCCTATAGGAACCCCTGGAACAGATAAGTCCTGTGAAAAACCGCTTTGAAATCGTGAAAACGCATTCGGTGATCGAAACAGCTCGGGGGCGCGGGTCAGACGCAGCTGACCCGCGTGGGCATGGGTCGGATAGATCCGACCCGCGCTTGCGCGGGTCAGACACCTCCGACCCGCACTGGCGTGGGTCGGCCAGTGCTGTCTCGCACCGGCGCGGGTCCTCCGCCTCCGCCGAACTTTTTTTTTGCACTTTGCTTTTCGGGACTTGTACTTTATGTCATTTTATTTACTCGCTCGTCGTGTTGACTTATATGCTCCGCGCGAGTTGACTGACGCGCACGAGTTGATTGACGAGCGCGAGCTGACCGATGTGCATGAGCTGATTGACGCGCGCGAGCGGATTGGCGTGCGTTCGGACACTTGGAGCTGATCGATGCGCGTGAGCTGATTGTTGAGCGCACATTGATTAACGTACGCAAGCTGATTGACGCCCGCGTGTTGATTGGCGAGCACGTGTTGACCGACGCGCACGAGTTGATTGACGCACGCGATCTGATTGACGCGCGCGTGTTGATTGACGCGCGCGAATTGATTGTCGAGCGCGCGGGCCATTCGGTTCACCCTTTCACTTCATGCGCTTGTCGGTGTCAAATAATCTTCTTAGACTCGGATAACGACGTTCGTCATCTTCTCTCCGTCTCGAGCTGTGTGCGGACACCTATAGTCATTTTTAGACGCCTACAGATACCCCCTCCAAAGTATTTCAAACTCATTCTTTTATAGAAGAGTCTGGAATGCTTTGGATAAGATAGAACCTTTCCTCAATCTCGTAGAGGGGCCTGTGTCCTGCTTCAATTTTTTACTTCTTTAGCCTTCAGTCTATTCAGAATTTTGTCGAATAGATGAAGTTCTTTCGGTGCTGCGTTTATCGTCTGGCCGTTGTCGAAATCTTAAACAGAAGTTGATGCGTAAGTTTCTGAATTTAACTCTTGTCGTTGAGTTGACTTTAAACTGATCATCTTCGTCTGAAATTCACATCTGAATGCGATTGAACTACCTGGAATCATCCTTTGCCTTATTTTGGCAAAATTATCAATGTGTTGACCGACATCGACCTTTACTGTAACGCATTGTCCGACGTTGACTTTTGTTGTAACACGTTGATAATTGTTAACACAGTTTATCAGTGTTTTAAAAAACGGCCTGGGCGGCCGCCTAGGCGCCCGCCTAGGCGGAGGCGGTGCCCAGGCCGTTCAAAAAAGCCCTGGGCGGCCAAGTTTAGGCGCTGGGAGCGCCTAGGCGGCCGCCCAGAGATAAGCGGGCCGTGTAAGCGGCCCGCCCCACAAATTGGAAAAAAAAAACGGTCTTTGGGCGCTGAAAACCCGAACCCGAAACCCAAAACCCATACCCAAAACCCAAACTAAAGTAACGAAACCCTAATTCAGAAATTCTTACTCACCCGAGCCGCCACGAACTCGTCGAACTCGTCAAATCTGCTCCTCGTCGAAGCTCGAACGCGTCGAACTCGTCTTCGATCTCATCTTCACCTCTGTCGAAGCTCGAATTCGTTGAAGCTCGAACTCGTTGAACTCGTCGAACTCGTCAAAGCTCGAACTCGTCTTCGATCTCATCTTCAACCTCTGTCGAAGCTCGAATTCGTCGAAGCTCGAACTCGTCGAACTCGTCAAAGCTCGTCTTCAACCTCCGTTCTGTTCCTCATTGAAGATCAAACGCGTCGAAGCCCTTAGGAGTCCGCTTCATCACTGTAACAAGGTAAGGACTAATTAAACCCATCTCTGTTTCTTGAGAATGGTTATTAACTTCATCACTGTAACGCGTCGAAGCCCTTAGGGCAAACTCATGATTGTTTAAGCTTTGGTTTAACATTAATAGCGTTATTAATATTAAATTATTAATACTGTTGCTCAAATCAGTGAATGGTTTTGGTGTTTAGTTTACCGTGTTTTCCTTGTAGTCTATACACAGTGCATTTTTGTTGGGCATACTATGTTTGAAAAGCCAGAAATTAATTGATTTTCAGGAAATTGAAGGCAAATGTAGCGGGTATGATGCTGTAGTCTATACACAGTGCCTCAATAATTTAGGATTCATTAAAAAAAATAGAAGATGTGCTGCGTTTAACCTGTTTTCATCAGCAAAACTAGAGGTACTGACAATATTTTTTTTATGTTATAACTGACGCAGGTTCAGTTCTTTACGTGTACATAGTATAAGAGCTTTACATGAATGTGGAACTTTTATATGCAAGCATCAGTTTTTAAGTGTCCTACAAGAGTCTGCAATTACTGATAATTTTGGTATTTAATAGAACTAAGTTTTCACAGAAAGAAAAAAAAATAGAGGATCCAAATTCTGAAATTCAACAATGCACCACATTTTCGATCCTGAGCCTATTCTTAGCTCTTATTACAAATTTACAATCCTTTTTCACACAACACAAACATAAAACTATTCAATAGTTATCACAACTTGTTACGTCCCCTCACTTCTTGCAGACGAGCCCACGGTCCTCACTCCTTGAAAGTACAGTTTTTGACCTACAAAAATAAGTTAACAGTAAGGAAAATTACACATGTGAGAGTTTATATATTTCTTGTTTTGAGATTCTGTTTTAAGAATTACAAATTGAATCTATTTAACTGTATTTATTATTTAAGTTTAACTGTTTGATTGTTTAAGTTTAATTTTAAGTATATGAATGATTTGTTTGTTCATTTATTTCAGAATGTCGGGTGTTCCAGCGAAGGAATCTACTGGTTCCACCAATATCCCCGTACCTCCCGTGAAAGATAGAAGGAACTCAGGAGACATTGGTTGGGAGTTTGGATTTTGTCCGGACCCAAAAAATTTGAATATGGTGCAATGCAAACTATGTGGGCACAAGGTGAATACGGGGATCCATCGATTTAAGAAGCATCTTGCAGGGTTGAGGGGGGACACCAAACCATGTTTGAAGATTAGTGAAAAAGATAAGCAGAGGGTGAAAGAAGTCATTGATGCTAATTCGAAGAAGAAGCAAGCTAAGGAGAGGCACACTATAGACTTAGAAGAAGAACTTCATACGACGAGGCCGTGTGATGAGGAAAAAGATGAAAATGAAATCATCTCTCCTTCCATAGGCGATGGATCTTCAAAGAGGTCTAGAGAGCCTACTGTTGGGCCGATGGATGCTTACACCGCTAATGATCCAGAGCTAGCGAAAAGGTTGAAAGGGAAAATGAAGCAGACAGGAGTGAAGGATTCTTTCCTGAAGGAGAAGAGAGATTGGGTGCATGATCAGTTGGCTACTTGGGCATATGAAAATGCCATCCCCTTTCATGCCATCTCCACAGATTCTTTTACGAAGGCATGCATGGCTATTGGAGACTATGGACCGAGCTACAGGCCTCCCAGCATGTACATGTTGAGGGAGCCCTTATTGCGAAGAGCTGTTGAGAGAACAAAAGTCTCCTTAAAGACGCATGAGGAGGAGTGGGGCAAGACTGGATGTTCCATTATGACTGATGCTTGGTCGGACAGAAAGATGCGGTCGGTAATGAATCTTTACATCCACTGCAGATTGGGGACAACTTTTCATAAATCAATTGAAACCAAAGAGGAAGCACATACAGGACAATATATATTTGAGTGGGTTAATACGGCTATTGAGCAGATTGGAGCTGATAAAGTCATTCAGGTTGTCACGGATAATGCAGCTGCAAATATGGCCGCGAAGGAGCTTTTATATAGGAGGAGGCCGAGGATTTTTTGGACTAGTTGTGCAGCACACACTGTTGACCTGATGCTTGAAAGCATCGGGAAGTTGAGTTTATTCAAAGGAGCAATTGAGAAGGCGAGGACCCTCACCATCTTTATCTATAGTCATCACAAGACTTTGTCTATGATGCGTCGCATTTGTGACAAAAGGGACATTGTGAGACCTGGAGTTACTCGTTTTGCCACTACATTTTTGACTCTGCGGAGTCTTCTTGAGAAGAAAGGGAAGTTGAGATTTATGTTTTCCGATGAAGCATGGGTGAGATGCAAGCTTGCAAAGACCGCTAAAGGCGCTAAGGTGGAGGCGATTGCTATGAGTGATAGTTGGTGGACAGCGGTGGCCAGGATCTTGAAGGTGTATGCTCCTATTTTTCGATTGTTGAGGGTAGTCGATAGTGACTACAAACCCTCAATGGGATTTGTGGTGGGGATGCTTGAAGATATGAAGAAGGAGATCATTCAAGTTTTCAAGAATAAGGAGAAGGATTTCAAGCCCGTGATTGATATTATAGATGGGAAGTCCAAGGACCGGCTCTATTCTCCCTTGCATATGGCTTCTTACTACCTCAACCCTTACTATTTCTATAGGGATGATGTAGTGAAGAATTGCAAAAGGGCGAAAGATGGATTTCTAGATGTGGTGGAGTTGTTCTATCCTGATGTAGAGCAACAAGTTGAAATTCATACTCAAGAGTTGGAGAGATACAGAGAAGGAAAGGGTTCATTTGCTAGGATTGGAGCGGTGAAGGCTAGAGAGAAATCAGACTTGAACCCAGGTAAAATAATTTTAGAAATTGAATCATATATGACTTATAGGTTATCTATTGTGCCATTGTGGTAGTGAATCAACTAATAATATATTATTTTTTGTAGCTAATTGGTGGTATTTACATGGTGGCGATTGTCCCTTCATGCAAAATATGGCTATGAAACTTCTCAACTTGACAAGCAGCTCTTCTGGTTGTGAAAGGAATTGGAGCACATTTGAGGGGGTAAACTAATTTCTAAACTTATGAAAAATATGTAATTCTTCTTAGTTGTGTTTTCTAATTTATGTCCTTTACTTTTGAAGATTCATACGAAGAAGAGGAATAGATTGGAATCGAAGAGGTTAGAGGAACTAGTCTATGTGAAGTTTAACTCAAAGCTCAACCAGAAGAAGAGGAGAGGAGAAAACAAGAACCTACTACTATCTACTGATCGTAGTAAGGCACGAGCATGGATCTTAGAAGGAGCAGGCTCCGATGATGAGGAAGAAGTTTATCCTGGCTCAGGTCTTACTTGGAGGATGGTAGAGGGTATATCGGGAGCGGCTGAGGCTGCGGAGAATAGGAGGAGTTCTAGGCTAGCAGGACCTTCAAGTGCTTCTACTTCAGTGATAGATGATAAAGAAGAGCCTCTTATATCGGATGATGATGTTTCAGACGAAGAGGAGGATTGTGTGGAGATGGATTCTGGAGAGGATAGCGAGGATGGAGTAGAGGAGGAACTTCATGATGATGATGATGCTTGATGATGACATTTGATTAGATGCATATTGCTAATTCATTATATTACATCTAGACTATTCCTGTTTGGTTGTTTGACTATCTTTTTGCTGATATTTTGGGACATAAACTTCTAGTTATTGGATATTATATGCCTTGTCATTTAGTATGTATGCATCTTTGATTGACTATTATAGTTTGGATAGCATATGTGTTGGTATTTTTGTATTTATGCATTGTTGATTGAGTATATATATTTCAAGTATCACAATTAAAAAAAGAAAAACCGCCCAGAAGAAAAAAACCGCCCAGAAACCGCTTAGGCGCCCGCCTAGGCGTCTAAGCGCTGGGCGCCAAGTCCGGCGCCCAGGAGCGCCCAGCGTTTAATGTAACATTGCAGTTTATACTCGTACGTTTGTTGGAGTCTACACAGTTTAAGCTCTTAAGGCGTTGGAGCGTGGCGGTCCTAAATTTTAGGCTGTAGGACTAACTATTAAAGTTGTTTCGTCTGCAGATATGGATCTTATCCCGAAGTTGTTTGATGCTCAGGTCACGGGACCAACTAATAAAGCTGATACATCAATGACTCGCATTTACAGAATTTTTGGTAAATTCTCAGCTATCAACAGGTTTGATTAGCCTTTACCGACTACCGTTTGAGTCGGGCTAGCATGCAGATTGTTTAACTCTATTCTGCATGTAACATTGTGCTGAAAGAGTTAACCCTTTCAGTGCTACGACATTGAATACATAGACTTCGTCTTTCTTACGGGAATAGACTGCCCAACAACGTGTGTTAGACGTAGACTTAGGATTTTTGGCCAATCCTCAGCCATCAACGGATTTGACGTGCCTTTACCGACTACTGTTTGAGTCGGGCTAGTATACGAATTGTTTGAACCCGTTTTTACATGTAACATTATGCTAAGAGAGTTAACTCTCTTAGTACTATGATATTGAATACGTAGACTTTGTCCTTCTCACGGGAATAGACTACCCGGCAACGCGTGTTAGGCGCTGACTTATCCATACTTAGGCTTCAGGATAAAATTCCCCAGACTTGGACTATGGTGTCTTCTTCAATCAGTGAAAGACTAAACCGATAACGCGTGTTAGGTGTTGATTTATCCCTACTCAGGCTTCGGGATAAAATTCCCTGTGCGTGTGAAACACGGATTTTGGCATTATGAATAACAACCTACCATAATGTTGAATATGTAGGCTTTTGTTCTTTTTACGATTAAGAACTAACCGGTAATGCGTGTTAGGCATTGACTTATCCCTGTTCAGGATTCGGGATAAAAATTCCCCATGCATAAAAGACATGGATTTTTGTCGCTACGATATAGAATACGTAGACTCCGTCGTTTTTACGGGAACAAACCACCCAGCAACGCGGGTTAAGCGCTGACTCATCCCTACTTAGGCTTCGGGATAAAATTCTACAGACTTGGACTCTGGGGTCTTCTTCAATCGGTGAAAGACTAAACCGGTAATGCGTGTTAGGCGCTGACTTATCCCTACTCAGGCTTCGGGATAAAATTCCCCGTACGTGAAAGGTACGAATTATGGAGTTGAAGGATGATGTCTTCTCTTGGGGCAAAGATGAACCCGAAATGGGAGAGGAAGAATTTTATATTCTATCTCCCAAAACCGAAGAGGAAAATTTTTATATTCTATCTCCAGTTAAAAAGGAGACTTGAAGTGGGATCTCCACCTCGAGAATTTGAAGAGTGAAACTAAGAGTAGGATCTCCACTCTGAGAATCAAAACGATTCGGATAATCCTTAACTGTCGGAAGGTTTGATTATCGAACTAAAAGTGGGTTTCTCGTTTATCGATAGTGAATTATGGTTTTGGCCCTAACTGTAGGAAGGTTTGACCAAACGGGAGTTTGAGGTGATCCTAACTATAGAAAGGTTTGATCACTTGATTTGAAAGTGGACCTCTCGTTCATGGAAGGAATCGAGAGAAGATTTTGGTTGTGGTCCTAACTGTAGGAAGGTTTGACCGAGTAAAACTATGAGTGTGAGATGACCCTAACTTTTATATGTTTTATCACTCGATTTGTGGACCTCTCGTTCATTGAAGGAATCGAGAGGGGATTTTGACTGTGGTCCTAACTGTAGGAAGGTTTGATCAGGTTGATAGTGGGAGTGGAAGTACAAATCATAGTGGGAGTGTTGACTCGTACAAATCACTCAAAGGGGCTCCTGATGTTAAGTGACAAATACTTAACACGGAGGGGCTTGACAGTCGTTAATGATCAAGATGTTGAAATTCCAAGTACTATGTTTGGAATTTAATAATAGGAATGTTGAGTGCACAGGCGCATCAGAAGTATGAGTGGATTCAACTGAAAGGAATTTTAGTAGTCTCACCGTCAATTAGTCTAATCGGTGGGAGATTTTGTGGTGGAAGACTGTGAGTCATCAAACACCAATGAGAGTTTTGTGAGGGAAAATTGATCCAACGAAGTGATCTCATCTCATCTCATCAAAAGAGTGTTCGGAAATCACAGTGGGAGTTTAGTGTTTATCACTTTGTTCTTAATGATCAGGTTATCCCTAAGAAAATTACATGTATCATTTATCCCTAAGAAAATTACATGTATCATTCTTCCAAGAACTTTCCGTTACATGAACCATCCACCCCCAGCTTCCTTTGTGAAATTGGGTCTAATATTGTACTTAGTTGGATGACCGGGTTATCCTTAAGAATACCAGGCATGACACTCTCCAGGAACTTCACGTGAAAGAAAGGAAACAGTTTAGACTCATATACCTGTTGGAGTATTGAGAAGCAGTTTATACTCGTATACTCTTCGAAGTGTCAGAAGGAGCAGTTTATACTCTTATACTTGTCGGAGTCTTCATTCGACTTAATTGAGTGTTATGACGTCGGCTTCAACCAAGGTTTGGATGCTATTCTTAAGAGCGAAGCAAGCCTTGGTAGGATGAAGGTCCTCCTGTGGTACGCACAGTACTTCGGATCCGCAGTATTGTCAGCTTCCTCCTGATCTACGATAGGTGGTAGCTTGATCTTGTCATTTTTAAAGAGGGACTCGAAAATGGCTGGAACATCTTCGTCCTTGAAGAAGTACTCTTTTTGGAGTCTCGGATCCGAAGTCTTTTGCTGTCTTTGGAGTTGTTGTTGTGATGTCTGATTAACATCAACAACTGCTGCAGGTGCCTTTCCCTTACCACGGTAAGCGAAGTTCGAGTTCGGAGGATTAGCCGTCGGTTGGCTCCTCTCGGCATTCTTCCTTCTGAGGAAGTGTTCGGCCCGCTCTCCGTGCATCTTCAACTCTTTCTAGGTATTGTAGGGTGCTACTCCCATAACCTCCAACACGTCCAAAGAGAGGTTGTTGTGACAGGTTTAGAGGATGAAGTCCTCTGTGATCAGATCTCGGCAGTTCATCGTCTTATTCTGAAAGCGCTTGATGAAGTTGTCGACCGTCTCTTTGTCTTCTTGTTTCTCCCCGAAGAGCATTCTGATTGATATCTCAGTCTTATCATCAAAGAAGTGGGTGAGGAACAGGTTCTCTAGGTTGTCCCAGCTGTTGATGCTTCCAGGCTTGAGACGGCAATACCAATTGAAGGCGGGCCCACGAACGGTGCTAACAAATGATCGAACCATTAGGGATTCATTCCCAGAAATCATGCCCAAGTGAGACTTGAAGTAAATCAGGTACTGAGTGGGCGAGCCCTTCCCATCAAATGGCGTGAAGTTGATCAGGTTGAACTTCACCGGGTAAGGGATCGAATCCCACTCCCTTGGGTAAGGACACGGAATACCGGTCCTTTTCACCTCTCGAGCAGACATTAGAGCGTTGATTTTTCTCTCGAGTTCTTTCATTTTATCATCCTCGCTCGTATCAGGCCTTGGACGATTCTTAAGAGGAACAACGGGGCTACCCCCAGTGTTGTCATCTTCAGTAGGACAACCCCCAGCGTCGTTGTTTTTAGTAGGGACATCCCCAGCATTTTGGTCAATAGGAGGGTCATCTGTATTGATGTGTTTGTCCACGTCTGAATCGCTACCTGCTTGGTTAGCAGTGTTGCGATGGCTGGATTCACTAAATTGATTGGACAGAACCCGAATCTGTTGGTCATGCTCTTCCTGCATCCGCCGCATAGCCATTTCTATTTCAATCTTGAATGACTCTTTCTGCTTGGTTAGAGCATCCTCGAGAATTTTGGCGATTTGCTCGGTGTTGATCATGAATGCCTCGTGGGATTGTCTTGGGTTGGACGCCGTTTTGTCAGAAGTGACTATAGAGTTGGCATCTGATACTTCATCATCCGAGGATAATCCCCTCTGCATTCTCTAATAATCCCTGCGTCTAGTGGTCCCTGCGCATAGCCGAGTCAGACGATGGTATATAAGCGGGTCAGAGCTAGAAGGTCGAATCGACTTTCCCTTATCAGCCATATTTATTGTGACTTCCGGAAGTTCGTCACCTTGAATGGCTGATTGTTTCTTGCGGAAATGTTTTGGCTTGGACTTAGTCACTCCGTTAGAGATCTTCTCAAATACTGAGACCTTTTGCTGAGCGATCGTGGGGTAGCTACACGCTGATAATACTGCCCTGATAAGTTTGATGCATGGGCAATGAAAGTCCATCTCCCGAGTATCTCTCTTTCGAGATCTGTTCGTACCCCCAGTCTGATAGTACAACTTATCGGCATAATTACCGGAGCAACCTATCACGTGTTGGCATGACTTCTCAGGTGTAACGTCGTCGTTTAACGAACACGTTTCTTTCTGAGGACTTATTTCCTTGATGGCGTTTTCAAGAGTCACACGCTTGGAGCCATGCTTGCTTGAGCATGGGACCTTAACGAGCTCTTGGGCACTGATTCGTAGTCCAATGCGGTCAGTTACAGGAGTTTTCCTATTATGGGAAGGCTCTGATTTGTCGCGAGGGCATGTACGACCCCCAGCTTGACGAGTCGATTGGGGTTCAGTCACCGGACCCAAGCGTTCTTTGATCGGAAATTTGCCTTGATCCTCGCGTAAAGGAACCAGGCAATCCGTCATCCTCATCTTAAAACGGGACAAGTCCACACTGCCGTGTGTAATGACCGTGAATTTTGATACTAGTTAAAATATTTTTTTGGTATTTTAAAATAATTAATTATTATTTTTAAAAGAGTATTTGAATTTTTCTTGATTTTCTAGAATTTTCTACGATTTAAAAACCAAATTTTATATTTATTTAAATGATTTTAATATTTATAAATTTATTTCGTGTAGTAAAAATTTTCTAGAATTAATTTGTTATGTTATCGGTACTATTACGTATTATTTTAAATAATATGTTGTATTATTAATATTATTACGTATAATACTTTGTATTATTAATTATGTACTATTTGAA
>BQKN01000278.1:0-13471 GCA_022839385.1 Asparagus kiusianus
TATATATATATATATATATATATATATATACACGACTTGAACACTTATTTTCTACTCTAAGCGAAGCATGCAAAATTTTCATTATTTTAGTTAAAAGTTAAGACTTTAGCGGAGTATACTACTTTAAAAATCATTTCTCAGAACTTTGTTAGAGTTATCATAAAATGTTAACTTGAATATAAAAACTAAGTAAGTATTAGAGAGATTAAAAGTTTATCAAGTAGAATTAATTATTAATTAACTCTATCAAGTTGACGAATGATATTTTTTGGAAAAGAAACAATATGAGAAAAGAAAATTATGACATAAAAAGAAGAGAAAAGAAAAGGAAAAGGTAAAATAAAGAGGAAAACAACTAGTCCGCACCCCAACACCTAAATTTTACATTATCTTCAATGCAAACTCCTTGATGCGCAAAGTAAAACATAATAAAATGAAGCACGTATAATTATTTGGTTGACATAGAATAATGATAAAAATCTATAATTACCTTTGGTATGAGGAGGAGGATGTCAAAATTTTCTTCTTTTCTCTTTTTTAATTTTATTTTTATTTTTTCTCTTTTTTCATATCCTTTTTTTTTATTTTTTCTTCTTTTTTTCCAAAAAAATAAGAAAGTCTCAAATGAGAGAAGAATAAATTCTTCTTCTTATTATTATTAATATAAAATAAAAAGTAAAGATGTAGAATGTCAGATTAAAAATAAAAAGCTCATACTCTACATCAAATCCTACCTTATTGTTACAAATTCTACTCTGGATTTTAAAGAAATCTAAAATAATAAACTCAAAGTTTTATTTCAATTCTATACACTCTGAAGTTTTCAATAATTTTTATAGAATAAGGGAAGTAAGAAGGAAGTTATGCATTTTAAAGTCTAGGTGTTCAATAAATAGAAAGCAAGTCTCAAATTTGAACTTAGGTTCCTCATGAATAAAAGTTTGTCTTAACACATTAAGTTCTTCTTTATGAATTTCTTCAAACCCATGATTTATGGTTAAGTATGATAGTCCAATTGTTCTATATTTTCAAGGAACCTAAACTTGTAAATGAATAGTTCTTCAAAGCTATGATTAGAAAAACTTATATCTATCTTTGTTCCTTCATTCTGAAAACCAGTTATGATTCTAATTCCTCTAGTATTTTCAACTCCTTACCATAGAGTTCCTCAAAATTTAGATCTGACTTATTCTCTTCTTCTAACTCTTCAATTGAATTATATTGGATGTAATTTACTTCTACGGATTGATCAGTGAGTTGATTTCCTAGATTAAAATTATTAAGATCAATAGTAATATTCCTAAATGACAGTTTTATTTGATCAGTTCTATAATTGATTAGAGCATTAGAAGTGATTAAGAATGGTCTTTCTAAAATGGCAGGTTTCTGACTTTTAGGATTGAAAACGGGTTGTGTTTCCAAGATTGTAAAATCCACTGAAAAAATAAACTTTCCAACCTTAATCATCCTCTATCTCTCGCATAGGGACTTTGACAGATCTATCAGCTAATTGTAAAGTGTATATGGTTGGTTTGAGTTCTCCTACACTAAGTTGCTAGTAGACCGAATAAGAAAGCAAATTGACACTGGCCCCTAAGTCTAAAAGTGTCTTATCAATGAAGGTATTTTCAATGACACATGAAATAGTAGGACAATCAGGATCATTATATTTTAAAGGTATTGACTTTGAGAGCATGTTACTAATATTAATAGCAAGAAAGACTTTCTTTAAAACATTTATTGTTCTCTTCTTTGTGCACACATCCTTTAAAAATTTTACGTAAGAAGGAATTTATTCAATTACATCTTAGAGAGGAATGTTGACATTAACCTGCTTTAATGTTTTTTAGGATTTTGTCTACTTGAGGTGAATTTTTCCTAGGCCGGAGTCTATCTAGAAAGGAGGCAACTGGTTTAAACCTATCAAAATTGAACTCAGGTTCGAGTTCAGGTTCTTAGTCATGGGAAGAGGATGATTGTTAAATAGAGTTATCAGAAGAAGGAGTTTGATCGGTTTCAAGAGTTTGACTTCAAAGTAATCTAACTTGATTATCGACCTGTTTTCTTGATTGTAATAAATGGATTATATTTACTTGAGCCTAGTAGGTTGAACTTGATCTGATGCCCTAAGGGTTGGCTATGGGTTGACCTGAAATTTTTCCTTCTTTCGCTCGCTCATAGCACTAAACTAGTTGACGAAGCTAGGTTTCTAACCTATCTACGGCTTGGGAGTTAGAATTAAACATTTGTTTTGTTGTTTGAATAAAAGAATTTTAAGTGTTAAATGTTGTAGGCTGTCTAAAAATCAAAATAGATAGCTGATCCTCATCAAACACCGATGATGGAAGTTACAATCTGACAACTTCCAGAAGGCTATAATTTGAAGACATTCACGTAGAATGTTACAATCTGACGACCTTCACAACAACTGATGAAAGCTCTAAACAACAACCTTCACAATCAACATCGGGAGTTACAATCTGACAACTCTCATATTTTCGAGGGGCCAAGACGAAGATTACAAGACAATGATCTTTACAACGCTATGACAAAAGAGATTACTTGTTGATAATCTCTTCGAAGCAAGACGTGGAACTCATCACCACGCTCCAAGACCAAAACGCGGAGGTCCTCCCTGCACATCAACATCAAAACACAGAGGTCCTCCCCGTGTGTTAATATTAAAACGCAAGGGTCGAACCCGCATTGCAACATCAAAACGCGAGGGTCGAACTCACGTTGCAACATTAAAATGCTGGAGTCGGACCTACGTTACAACATCAAAACGCGGGGGTCAGACCCGTGTTTTTTGTGTTTGACTGGTTCAAACAGAACCAGAACGGTTTTAAAACTGTGTCTCCACTTAATGGTGTCGGTTACACCCTATTATAGAGAGATTTTAGGGGGGATCACACCCCTGAACAGTTCCAAAACTGTTTCCCACAATTTTGGGGCGGTTACACCCCACTTAGGAGTGATTTAAGGGGCGGTTACACCCCTTTAATCCTCTATAAATATCTGAAAATCATTTCAGTTCAGGGGTTGGAGTAGAGGGGACTTGGCTCTCGGTTTAGCAGCAGCAGAAGAGATCCTTGGAGCATTTTCTGGAGCTTGGGAGATCTGTAACAAGAGCTTCTTCATCCTTAGCTTATCAACCGAACTTTCGGTTCAAATCAACTCTTTTTCAAGAATTAAAACTCATTCAGAGTTATCAACTCATCCAGAGTTTCAAACTTGCCACGTAAGTTCTCTACAACGTCAAATCGTGAGGAGAAGACATCATTCCAGTGAATCAAGACATTCGGATCGTCAACGGAGAGCAAACTCGACGCGAGCATTCGAGGGAGGCACTTCATTGCCACCGTGAAGAACCCAGTTTTATACAAAGGAGAGAATCAAATTCATTCTCCTCTCTTTTGTAATCAGGAAATCCAAATTGTAATCGATTTTGAGAGAATACAAGTCAATTTTCTTTCACTGTCTTTTTACTATAATTTTCCACAAACAAATGTCTAAGTCAACAAGTTGGTGGTTTGTATAGAAGTTTTATTCATAGTCTCTAAATCCTTTTCTAAGATACTGAGACATTTATCATGATCAGAACTCGGTAGAATATGATTTACAGATTGATGGTGAGGAGGCTAATTTGGATAAGGTATATATGATTATTAAAATTATTTTGTGAATTGAAAGGAACTATATTTCCTCTAGAAAATTGTTAGTTGAAGTGGTAGTGAAGTTTTAATTTTTGGAGTAGCTTCCCTGATTCCATGCAAAATTTAGGTGATTTCTCCAACCTGGATTGTAGGTTGGATAAAATGGATCATTTACGAGATGCTTGTTAGACCCTAGAGGGGGGGTGATTAGGGTCTTATGCTAATCTAATCCGATTATATGTCAATTAAAACTAATTAATAAGTTATCCTAGCAAGTATGAAATACAACAAGATAAATGAGCTAGGATAAGCAATATGAACAAATGTATATATCCTAGCAATGAGATATTATAAAAATATGAGCAAGGGTATATAAACTAACACAAGGGTAAAATAAACAATCTACACAAGAATAAGAACGCCAATGCAATCACAAACAAAACGATATGATTACGAGGTTCGGTCCCCACGACCTACGTCCCCGCTCCTCAGCTCGAGGAGATCTCCACTATCACAACCGGGTTTTCTACGTTCACCCGAACAACGTTTACACCTCACAATACAATCACTATGCAATCACACCTCACACACTAAGTGTTGGTCCTAGCCCGTGTCCTCCTCCTCAAGTGCTCGGTTACAACCTCTCCCTAGGCTCGTCAACCGACGCTACTCCTCTTGGATTCGACCCCGTCTCTCACCACACACTCCTCACTCTGTGTACAAGTGTATTACAAAGTGATTCTCACGATAAGCACAATATAATAAATGGTTGTTCTCTCTAACAAGGTGAGAACTCAATTAAGCACAACTCTAAGTCACAAACCCCACAACCCAAAATATACTATGTATGCAAATACAATAAGCTCAATAGGTTGTGTGTGAACAAAGAGATAAAACAATATAAACTCAATATGAAATCTAGCTTATGAAATTAAGAACAAACTTATAAAATGCTAGAGATGGAGGGAGAATAGTTGGAAGCTCAAACTTCAATAGATGATCTCCTCAAGCTCTTGTGGAATTGATTCACAAAACCAAAAACACTCAAATGCTTAAAAGCTTATAAACACACTTTAAACAAACTTAAACCCTTGATTAAAACTTTCTTAAACTTGTTTTAAAACTCTCTTGATTAACCTTAGAGGTATGAGGGCATGGGGTATATATAGGCTCATGAAACAAACCCAAAAACCAATAAAAACATCCTCAAAACATTAAAATAAACAAAAAAACAGAACTAGCCGTTACTGTAGCAACGGTCGGATGGTACAGTAACTTCGGTCGACCGGTACGGTCGACCGGGAGCCATATGCAAAGCTGAGTAACGTCCAGAGACATTTCCGATCGACCGGTCCGGTCGACCGGAGTTACTGTAGCAGTGCACAGCTGTTTTGTAAAATCAATTTAAAATAGTAAATGAACTCCAAAAATTATAAAATTTTGTGGGAATGTTCTAGACATGTAGAATGACATTTTAGAGAAAGAATTTATGAAAAAACATTTCCCAGTTGAGAGAAATAAATGTTTGAACACAGATTTACAGTTTCTGAAAAACTGTAGACATACACGATTTTGTAAAATCAATTTGACACAGTAAATCAACTCTAAAAATAGTAAAATCTGGAGGAAAGTTTCTAAACATGTAGATAAACATGTCAGAGAAAGAATTTTCCAGATATCACTTTCCATTTGTGAAAACTCATCAGTTTTGTAAAACATGCACGAACATGTGCACGAACGAAAACGTAAATTTGTAAATTCCTTTAAACATAACAAATCAATTCCAAACTTGATGAAACTTTGAGAAATGTTTGAAAATGATATTTTAAACATGTTACAAAAAGAATTTTCTAATTTGCATTTTCCAATTGTGAAATCTCATTATTTTGCAAAAGTGTTCAAAACATGAAAAAGTGATATACATGAAGTTTGATGTTTTGACATAAACAATGTTTTGAAACTTTGCACAATGATTACATAGACTTGATAAAATATGTATATGATGATTGTTAAGTCTATAAACTGAGAATACAATATTTGAGCTTAGAAACCAAATACATGTATATATATATAAACATCAAAATCTAAAACACTTGTATGTATATATATAACTATATATATGCATAGAAACCAAATGCGTGTGTGTATATGATATTGAGCTTAGAGTATCTAACACACATAATATAAAACCTAAACTAAATATACCAAAGCTTGATCTTGATCTTCAATAGGCTTGACTTGATATATTTGCGGATGAAGCTAAACTTGGATCTTGAACTTTGAAATGCATAAGCTTCAACCACTATTCCACCAACCTCCATTGGATATGTTCGTTTAAGCGTAATTCCATCCATCCTCCAACAACGTTGTTTGTCTATAATACATGGAAGACACAAATACTAGACAAACAACATTAGTGTAAATTGTTTGTTAAACATCATCAAAACAAGAAGGCCAACAATGATGAAATGCAGTGGTTATCTGACCTAGTGGTTGATTGTTTACTAAGAGAGGTCATTCCTCTAAAGAATATGTTAGAAAAAGACAGTTAGGACAACTTGAGGTAGAAACTTAATTTATTTGAAGTAGAACTCATTCTTTAGTTTCTAAGGCTTCTAACTTGCGCAAAATTATAGTCATCTTTGCTTCAGAGGCTATGTTTGACTCTAAGGAAAGACCACTAGATTTAAGTTGGGGAACTAATGAAACTTCTTCATCATAATATTCCAACTGCATGGTTTTCTCGGATAAACTCTTTAAAAATTCTTAAGCTTCATTGGTGTTGTTCTTCTTGAAATTCCCTTGACACATCAATTCTAAGAAAATTTTTAAAGAATAATCTAATGCTTCATAGAGGATTTAGCATAATCGCCACTTTTCTGGACCATGGTGATGATATAGGATAAGAAGATCCTTAAAATTATCAAAATACCTCCAGAATGGCTCCTCTGAGACTGTCTTAAAATTCTAAATGTTATTTCTAAGCTTGACTATTTTATAGATAAGGAAATTTTTCTTCAGAAAAACGGTAACAAATTTATCCTAGGTTGAGAGAGAATTTGTAGGTAAGATATACAGACATTTTTGGCTTTGTCTTTAAGAGCAAATGGAATAAACATAAGGTTAATCGTATCCTTAGATAGTTTCTGCGACGCCCCTGGTTTCACAAGAGGCTGCAATCCAAGGTGAATCCAGAGATGTCAAACCTGTCATGTACCTACACAGTATAATAATATGTTTTACCATCATAATAATATCTCTCTAGTAGAATTAATTAAGAACAGTGAAGGTACAAGCAGATACAAGAAAAGTAAAAATGAAATGAAAATGCCAAGAGAAAGAAATGTCCAAAGAATATGATCATGTCCTAACTCAATAAAAAGAGTACAACTGATAAACTGAAATAAATATAAAACATCTCAATACACAGAGTCAACTGAAATAGTACTAAGGCTCTCAGCCTTCAAAATAAAATACAATTTTATAAATCACTAATAAAATAATAAATTAATGTGGAGCACAAGCTGTCTATCAATAAATAACGGCGACTATACAAAAACTCCATCAACCTGCGGCTCTCCAAAACTCTGATCCGCTACTTGAAAAGAAGGGGAAACAACAACGTCAGAGTGCTAGCAAGATCATCTCTATCCGCCCCCATAGGAAGGGCTGCTACATATGATGGAGGCTCTACCTATAAATGCATAGTCTATCTAAATTATTTACCCTGTACTAGATGGGGTTATTACTTAGAAATCCATAATATGAGACTGGTATGTCGAGTGAAATAATTCAAATAAGAAAACCCTAATG
Organism: Asparagus kiusianus; assembly: GCA_022839385.1. NCBI lineage: Eukaryota > Viridiplantae > Streptophyta > Magnoliopsida > Asparagales > Asparagaceae > Asparagus > Asparagus kiusianus. Next base: position 7,470 of record BQKN01000278.1, read on the forward strand.
TATATACCATATGTCCTAAATTGTGAATCACTAAATATCAACTCTAAAACTAAAAATAAAGAAATAAAGAAATACAATACTAAGATGTCAACCAAACCAACTCATATATATCAACCCAACATCTCATGCTACCCTTGGGTAGTCAATACGAATATCAGTACATAATCCTGTGAAATCCACAATACCATATACCTCGTCACAAAAAACTCAACGGTGAACCACGTAAGTAAATGACCTCCCACCTAAAACTCGAACTGTCCTAGTCTTCACAGTACTATCTCTTACAAACTTCTATGGTATCATTACATTATTATGCGAAACGGACTACCTATTCAGGTATCATAAGTAAATACGACCCACTAGCATTATCACATCACCGTACAGAACCGACTACCTCCTCGGGTATCCTACAGGTACGGCTCATTAGCCTCATCGCATCATCATACAGAACAGACTGTCTCCTCAGGCATCCTCATGGCATCACCATGCCAAACAGACTGCCTCCTCAGGCATCCTATAAATACAGCCCACTAGTCTCATCGCATCACCATGTGGAACGAACTACCTATTCAGGCATCCTGCAATTACATCTCAATGGCCTACTTCAACGGTATACTGATGCACTACCTTAAGCAGTACTGAGCTATGCCCATCAACGTTATCCATACACAAACATATATTATTTTAACTAATTGTCTCCCCGTCATGGTAAAAATAATACACGCAACTATCCCCTTCCTAGAAGTCCGCGTGTGCCAAGCCTTCATAGGTGTACATCTATGTCTTACATGTAAATCGTTGTACGTCTCGAACCCCATGTTCACGAACAACGTGCAAGAAAAATCATCACAAATAAGACATGATATCGGTCGACTAGCCTAGGGCATTGGTTGACCGACGACCAAATCACATAAACATGTGTAAAAACAAGTTTCGATCAAATAAAGAATTATACAAACTCAGGGTGGGATCGCTCGACCGATGCACAGGGTTCGGTCGACCGACCAGAGTCCAGAACTCAGGTTTGAGTCTCGTGAAGTTAAGACAATTTCAATAAAAATAACTTATAGAACATCATTATGGGGTATAAAAATATGTTTAATCATGTGTTTTACGTACTAGGGTTTGACTAAACAATTATTTATCATCATAACATGATCTTTAGGGTTTAAAAATACTTTAAACATAACTAATCAGATTAAGTTTGTACAATTAGTGTTCAAAACCTAATTAGTTCATCATCTTAGTAATTAACTACAGTTCTAAACATCAAATTAATACATTTCCTTCATTTAGTATTTATATTCATAGATCTACACAACAAACTAGGGTTTTTAATCCATGGGCTTATATTACTATATTGTTTCATGTTCAAGACTCAAGTTCGATACATCGATAATTAGGGTTTAGCCCATGTAAAACAAAAATTACTAATTAATCTAAAAACTAATGATCATGATCATTAATTTTTATTAATTAAAGATTAATTCTTCTGATTTCTTCATTGTTTTAAGATTTAACATCAAAACTAGGATTTAAAATCATCGGAATAAGCACTACACATTAGATTAACCAATTATATATATTAAAAACATGAATTTCTATAAAGGATAGGTTTAGAGGAAGATGATCTTGCTTCAACAAGCTGCTGAAAAATCCAAGGGTGCAAGCAAATAAGTTTTCCCTCTCCAAACGCTGACAATCTCGCCCTCTTCTCGATATTTGCTTCACAAAGCTCTCAAAATTTGCCAAAATATGCACTAGAGTTTTTGAGGGGAGTGAGTAGTTGCTAGGGTTTAGAAATATGATGTAAAAAGGAATTTTTTATAAAAAAATATAGGTATATATAAAGGCAAACCCGAAACAAATAAATCTAACCTGAAATAGGAAACTCACTCAGACTATGAAAATAGTCTTCGGTATTTTGGCTGTAACATTTTATTCCAGCCTAGGAATGAGGTGATTTAAGATGTGTTGGAAATATATTGAAGAGACCTATAACTTTTATCTTTTGAGTTTTTCCAGATTAAAGTTTTATCGTTGTGTAATGCATATATACTTTTAACTGGTCGTTTTTCTAGATTCGAATTGCATCGGTATATAATACATATCTACTCTTAATTAGTCACAAATCAATTACTATCATACTCATTCATTATTAAATAATATTATAATATAACTCATTTAATACTATTTACTATAGAATTTTTTTAAAAAATTTACGATGTTTTACATTCATCCCCCCTAAAAGAATTTCGTCCTCAAAATTCCTCAAACGTTCTTTGGAGATTAATATTACGAGAAAAGCACATTGAGGGAATAATCCAAACAAAGAAACCCTTACATACACATATCGTATCATTAATCCCAAGATAGGTATCACAATCAATATTTACACTTAACGATGTAGAATGCAAATACACCCACTTAACCCTTAATTAAACAAAACTAGTACGTCAGGTAAAAATTCCAAACAAAGAACCCCATGTATATACCATATATTCTGAATGATTAGGAGCTAAGTGTTAATACTCTCATTCCAGTGTTAAATGTAAATGTGGCTATACAGATAATATGAACACAAACAAATCATAGTTAATATTTTTCCTGCTCAAATATGTGTGCGTACTCGCGACATGTATCCTCCTTACGCTCCTAAGAAACTTCCTCAGCTCTTTTTCGGTTCCACTGCACTTTAAGTGAAGGAATCATCTTATTTCTAAGCTTATTACACTCTCTAGCAAGAATACAAAATGGAATCTCAATGTATGTCAAATCAGCCTGAATCTCTAAGTCTGGTGCATCAAACACTCTCTGTCGCTTCTCGTCACGTAAATGCTTCTTGATCATTGAAACCTAAGAAACATCGTGTACACCCGACATTGATGCAGGATGATCTAGTTGATACGAAATGGCTCCTACATGCTCAACGACCCTAAATGGTCCAACGTAACTCTGGGCAAGCTTTCCCCGTCTACTAAATTGTTGAACACCCTTCATCGGTGATACTTTTAATAAAACATAATCTCCAACTTGAAACTCTAAAGGTCGTCGCCTCTGATTTGCGTAGCTCTTTTATCGACTTGGATAGTAAGAATACGCTCACAAATCATTGCTACCTTCTCCGTAGTTTATCCTATCCAACCAAATTTGGTCCATGTAATAACCTATTCCATAACTCTGCCAAATAAATCGGAGATCTACAAGGACTCCTGTATAATACTTCATAAGGTTCAATGCCTATCGTCGATTGATAACTGTTATTGTAGGCAAACTCCATCAATGGGATATGGTCCTCCCAGTTGCCTTGGAAATCGATAACTCATGACCGCAACATATCCTCAAACACTTGGTTAACTCTCTCTATTTGTCCGTCTGTTTGTGGGTGGAATATGCTGCTATATGATAGTTGGCTACCGATAGAATTCTAAAAGTGTAAAACCCCACAAAAATTTAGATAATATGTGATTAATTATGATAAATAAATTTTTATCATGATAAATATTATTAAATGATGCCTGAGTATGATAGCAAGTGATTTGAGATCAAACAAGTTTATATATGAGAGAGAAACAAGTCAAAACATGCACAAAACAGGAAAATTCCTGACCGGTCGACCGGCGGTCCATGACCGGTCGACCGATGCGGGAATTTCTAGTTTCCTGATTCCTATTGGATTCGAATATTTTGAGACCCAAGTTCACTTGCATGTTATATATACCTCTTGTTCACGAGTTCTCATATATTTTATCAGAACTTTCAAACCCAAGCAACCACCATCTCCTCTTCTAAACCCTAGATTAAATCTTAGTGATTCCAAGAGCTTTGTAAAGAAAAATCCCGACGTGAAGGCGAGATCCTTGGCGTGTGGCTTAGGTATCTGAGTTGTTTTGCACCCTCAGGCTTTTTAACAAGTTTTTAAGCGAGTTTCATCTCTTCTAACCCTACACCCATGTTTTAAATTGTTTTAATAAGATTTGGTTTGGTTTTATTAAGCCTGAAACCTATTTTCATGCATAAAAATAGTCTTTTATTATATATGAGATAAAGATCTGATCTTTTCATGTTTAAAAGATTATGAATGAATATTTAGAGATAGATTAAGATCTAAAAATAATTAAACATGAGTTTTAACTGAGTTTTGATGGTTTACACTATTTTTTGATGCTTTTGTATATGTTTAGGGTTTACATATAAATTTTAATGTAACAATTCTTGTTCCATGTGTTAGATGAACATCGTAGTGTTAAAAAAGATTTTAAAATGTTTTGTACATGTTTTACAGTAAGCTAATTGAGTTAGAATCACAAAACACATACACAAACACAACCTATAGTAAGTAGGCTTATAGCCTCTGGCCGGTCGACCGGAGGTACATGGCCGGTCGACCGACCAGTGTTATTGTGCATGGTGCATGTTTTTGTGTAGTTGTTGTTTGATCGAAGGATTTTCTCAATCAACCTACATTATATTAACATGTTTTTTACCTGTTTAACACCTTAGGTATTTTGTGAACATGAGATATAGATCCGCACATCGAGATACATGCACAAACACTTAATTTATGTTCTTAGTTGAGAGTATATGCATAGTTGAGATGCATGACACATGTTTAAGTTGATAGTGTTGGAATAACAGGCATGATACATAATTCATCAGTGGTGGATGCTAAGTGATTAGAAGTTTTCCTACAATGAGACCGTAGTTGTACCATACTTAGAGTTGGGCGTTTTCCCATAATGAGACCGCGGCTGTACCATACTCGAAGATGGTCGGGGTTTTCGAATTAGGCTAATATGCCTACACTCTACTATACGATCATCTGGATGCATCATTCTAGAATAGGGTGATTTACTTATCTACGCAAAACGATCGAGTAAGCATGTTGTTTCCACATGATATTATGAGTACCTTACAAAAGTATCGTTATATATATATATATATATATATATATATATATATATATATATATATACACACACACACACACACACACACACGCACACGGTTGTAGTGTTGATCCAAAATTAGATTACCTGAGAGTAGGGTATATTTATGGATACTTGGCATACATGGCATGATCTATGGAGATGCTTATGTTGGATGATATTTTTCATATGACTGTGCCAACTATTCGATGGTAGTCCAAGATTGTGACATTGGTTCATTATAGTTGAGGTTTGAAGTTGTAGTATTTCGGGTATGTGTTGTTTTCATTTATAGGATTAGAATTAGTATTTAGCAATTTACAATTTGAGATATGGTATATACATGAGGGTTTTCTTGTTTAGATTATTTCACTCGACGTACTAATTCTCATGTTGTGGGTTTCTAAATGCTAATTTCCACATAGTGTAGTATAGATGATTTTATATCTATATGTACTAATCAGTATTTTCTTATATACTCCTACCCCTTCCCCTTGGGGACGGTGAAGATGATCTCGCTAGCGATTTGATGCTTGTTGTTTCCCCTCTTTTTAGGCGGTAAGTAAGGCACTCGGAGAGTCGTAGGTTGGTGGAGTTGCATCTTAACTTCTATCTATTTTATTATATTTCTAGTTATTTTCAGAACTCCACAGTAGTTGTTTATTTTTTAGACATTAGAGGTTGTATTTTTATTTTGTAGAGGCTGAGTGACTTAGTGGGATTTCATTTGATTCTTGTGTTGAGATATATTACATTTGTTCCAGATTCAGAGTTATTTTATTCAATCTCAGTTGGTCCTTGATGATGGTTATTTATACACTTCTTCTGTATTTATCTTGCTCATTGTACTACTTCACTATTCTTTTACCTACACCAGTTTGTTGATTCCACTAGATAGATAGTAACTGTGATGGTGAAATATGTTGTTGCATGGTATTGGTGCGTGGCAGGTTTGACATTCTTGGATTCATCTTGAACTACAGTCTTGTGTGAACTAGGGGCATCATAGTTGGTATCAAAGCTCTAGTTCCAGCATCCTTAGGATCATTCATGTGTCATATTGTGGAGCTAGGA